>RJWT010030364.1:0-14660 GCA_004365215.1 Cuniculus paca | reverse complement strand
ACTACATACTGGTTAGGGGAAAACTCCAAGAGGAAGAGATAACAATCTTAAATATATATGCACCAAATATGGATGCACCCAGCTATAAAAAACAAATACTAATAGAAATGAAAAATCAAAAAAGCAATAACACGATTTTAACAGAAGACCTTAACATCCCATTGACACAAAGAGACAGATCAACTAGACAGAAAATTAGCAAAGAGATAACAGAACTGAATCAAACTTGTGAACAAATTGACTTGGTAGACATGTACAGAGTATTCCACCCAGCAACATCAGAGTATACATTCTTCTCAGCTTCACATGGGACATTCTCTAGAATAGACCATATACTAGCCCACTGAACATGCTAAAGTAAATGCAAAAGATTCAAAATTATTCTGTGCATATTATCTGGTCATAGTGTCATGAAACTGGAAATTAATGACAAAAGAAACTGGAAAAACTTCATAAACACATGGAAATTAAGTAATACACTCCTGAACAATCAATAGGTCACAGACAAAATTAAAGAAGAAATTAAATAATACCTACCAGCAAATAAAAATACAAATACTGGAACCTGTGGGATGCAATGAAAACAGTCCTCAGAGGGAAATTTATTGCAGTGAATTATCACATCAGGAAAACAGAACATACACAAATAAACAACCTGATGCTACACCTCAAACATCTAGAAAAAGAAGAGCAAGTCAAGCCCAAAGTCAAATGAAGGGAGGAAATTATAAATATCAGAGCAGAAATTAATACAATTGAGACTAAGAAAACAATACAAAGAATCAACAAATCAAAGAGTTGGTTCTTTGAAAGAATAAGTAACATTGATAAGCCCCTATCCAACCTTACTAAAAACAAGGAAAGAAAAAGCTCAAATTCATGCAATAAGGGATGAAAAGGGTGAAATCACTACAGACCCTGTGGAAATACAGAAGATCATTGTTATGGTTTATACATTGTGTCAACTTGAGCAGTTTAGAAGTTTAACTGAGAGACTCAGCAGGGAGCCAGGGTTCTTACTTTGTAAATATTCTCATCCTGTGCAAAGGGAGGCAAGGACATTTTGTGAGTGTTAGACCCATCCTGAAGGGGGAGTGTTACACCCACCCTGAGGGGGTTGGTGGCCTGTGTACAATATAAGGGAGAAGAGACTTGGTTCTCTCCCTTTAGCTCTGGCTGCTGCTTTGAAGTGTTGCCCCAGTGCCATGCCACCCTGCCTTGGAGCCAGCTGATTATGTACTGAAATCTCCAAAAACTGTAAGCCTAATAAACCTTTCCTTGCTTCACTTTGGGTGTCAAATGTTTTGTCCCAGCAATGAGAGAAAAGTAACCAAGATAGTAATCAATACCTACTTTGAAAATCTTTACTCTCATAGGTTTGATAACACAGAAGAAATGGACAGATTACTAGAAACATATGAATTACCAAAGCAGGATCAAGAAGACGTAAAACTGCTGAACAAACCAATTTCAGTTAAGGAAAACGAAAATATAATTAGAATCTTACCACCAAAGAAAAGCCCAGGTCCTGAGGGATTCACAGCTGAATTCTACAAGAAATTCAGAGAAGACTTAATGCCAACACTCTTTAAATTCTCCAATGAAATTGAATGGGAAACAATTCCCCCTAACTCATTCCTGGAAGCAAGTATTACCCTAATACCAAAACCAGAGAAAGACCCAACCAAAAAAGAAAACTACAGGCCAATCTCCCTAATGAACATAGATGCAAAAATCCTCAATAAAATACTGGCAAACAGAATGCAGCAAGTCATCAACGAAATTATACACCATGACCAAGTGGGATTCATCCCAAGAATGCAGAAGTGGTTCAACATATACAAATCAATAAATGTAACACACCATATCAATAGAGCCAAAGATAAAAATCACATGATCATATCAGTAGATGCAGAAAAAGCTTTTGATAAAGTGCAACACTCATTCATGATAAGAACCCTATGGAAAATTAGAATAGATAGTCTTTACTTCAATCTTATAAAAGCCATCTATGACAAACCAACAACCAGCATCATAATAAATGGTCAAAACTGAAAGCTTTCACTCTAAAATCAGGAACAAGACAAGGATGTCCACTATCACCACTCCTATTCAATATAGTGCTGGAAACATTGGCCAGAGCAATTAGACAAGAGAAAAAAAAATGAATAAGGATGGGAAAGGAAGAAAAATTATCATTATTTGCAGATGACATGATACTCTACATAGAAGAGCCCCAAAACTCCTTTGAAAGACTTCTAGATGTAATAACCAAATTCAGTAATGTGACTGGATACAAATTTAGCACTTAAAAATCAATAGCATTCCTGTACACAAACAAGAAACTTACTGAGAGAGGAATAAGAGAAATCACACCCTTCACAATAGCATCCAAAAAAATGAAATACTTAGGAATCAATCTAACAAAGGTAGTAAAAGTGAAAATTACAGTACTCTCAAAAAAGAAATCAAAGAGGATATCAGAAAATGGAAAGACATTCTTTGTTCATGGATAGGAAGAACAAATATTGTGAAAACAGCCATTCTCCCAAAATTGTTATACCAATTTTATGTAATTCCAATCAAAATGCCATTAGCATACCTCACAGATCTAGAGAAATCATTGCTAAACTTCATCTAGAACCAGAAGAGACCTAGAACAGCAAAGGCAATTCTGGTCAACAAAGTCAAGGCAGGAGGCATCATAATCCCTACTTGAAGTTATACTACAAAGCTACTGTGATAAAATCAGCATGGCACTGGAATCAAAACAGATGGGAAGAGCAACGGAATAGATTAGAATATATAACCACAACTACAAACACACTCGGCCACCTTATTTTTGACAAAGGGGCCAAACATGTTCACTGGAAGAAAGATAGCCTCTTTAATAAGTGGTGCTGGAAAAACTGGCTTTCCATATGCCAAAAACTAAAACTAGACCCGTGCCTATCACCATGCACTAAACTAAAGTCAAAATGGATCAAAAATCTCAATATTAAAACAGAAACACTAAATATGCTGGAAGGCAAAGTAGTTAGAAGTCTTGAAGACATGGGGTAGGCAAAGAATTCTTGAACAAAAATCAAACTGCATGGGAAACACTTCCCAGAATCAACAACTGGGATCTTGTCTTATTAAAAAGTTTTTGCATATCAAAAGAAATCCCCAACAGACTGAAAAGAAAACCCACAAATTTGGAAAAAATCTCAGTCAACTATCCCTCAGACAAGGGACTTCTATTCAGAATATATAAAGAATTTTAAAAAATCAGGCCTCCGAAATTCAAAGACCCAATCTATAAATGGACATCTGAGATGAATACATACTTCTCAGCTGAAGAAATACAAGTGGCAAATAAATGCATGAAAGTGTTCAGCATCACTGTCATTAGACAAATGCAAATTAAAAGAACACTGAGATTTCATCTCACTCTAGAAAGAATGGCCAGGACGAAGAAAACCACCAATTACAAATGGTAGTGAGACTGTGGGGAAAAGGAATGCTTCTGCACTGTTGGTGGGAGTGTAGACTGGTGTAACCACTGTGGAAATCAGTCTGGAAGTTCCTCAGAAAGCTGTGATTGGAGGTCCCATTTGACCCAGCTATCCTGCTTCTGGGCATATTCCCAGAAGAAGTGAAAACATACCACAGTTATATATGTGCACCCATGTTTATAGCAGCACAATTTGTAAGAGTCAAATCTTGAAAACAACGCAAATGTCCCTCAACTGCAGAATGGATAAAAAGGATATGGTATTTTTGTACAACGGAGGACTACACAGCTATAAATAAAGATCACATTGAGTCTTTTGTAGGTAAATGGATGCAACTTGAAACCATACTCATAAGCAAAACAAATCAATCCCACATGTGTAAACACCATATTGTCTCCCTAGTGTAAGAAACTGAGAGTAAATAAGATTCAAAATCCTTAATAAATATTGTGAAAGGGTAAGAAACTGCTCAAAGGGGAAAAATAGCATGGATAGGAAAAAGTAAAAAGATGGAAGGGAAAAGAAAAAAGATATAAATTAGTATATATACACTTAAGATAGCTAAGATGATTGTACTACTAATTCCACTAGTTCTTGGAACAAAACAGTTAACATTCATAGGTTTAGATCAATTTTACATGTCTGTATCTGGTAATCTGAGTAACTCTTTTGAAGAAAACTGTACAAAATAACAACCTTTGTTATGTTCCTACTACCTTGTTTTGAAAGCCTATATTGCTATTGTTTTGGGCTCTCTGTTATTGTTATTTATTTGTGTCTTTTGTTTCTTGTTTTTGTCGTGTTTTGTTATTCCTTCTAACACAGAAAGGATAGATGTACATTTATAGGCTTATATATACCTAGTTCTACTCCAAAAGAGTTTATAAGAACTGATTTTATGTGATGGTATGAACAGCTACTTTGAAGAAAACAAGACATTATAGTAGCCATTGCTGATTTCTTATCATCCTGTTTCAAAGTCCAATATTGCTTATATTCTTTGATTTGATTGGTTTTAGTCTGTTTTTTACTTTTTGAGTACTATATGTGAGAAAGTATGGACAGCTATTTTGAAGAAAATAAGAGATATTATGAAAGTCATTGTTGATTTCCTATTGTCTGGTTTTGAAGGCCTATAATGTTTTCATTCTTTTGTTTTGACTGGTTTTACGCTATTTCGTTTTGTTTGAATTTGTTGTGTGTGAAAGTATGAACAACTATTTCGAAGAGAGCAAGAGACACTATGGTAGTCACTGTTGATTTCCTGTTGTTTTGTTTTGAAGTCCTGTATTACTTGCATTGTTCTGTTCTGATCTGCTTTGTTCTGTTTTATTTTGTTTTATTCTCTTTAAACTAATAATAATAATAAATGAAAATTAATTAATTAAAGAAAAATTTAAAAATCTAAGTGTTTCTGACATAAGCAACAAAATAATCAAGAATTTACAAATGAAATTGATTTTTTAAATGTCGAAGACTTTTGTGGAGAAACTGTCATTTTAATGAATGTCACAAAAGAAAACTTGAACAAATGGAGAAATATTTAACATTTCTTAGGAGTTATAACAAAAGAAGAGATAAAGACAGGTGTAAGTGCTGGGAAGATTTAAACAGTCCCCAAATTACATAGCAGAATAACCTCAAAAAAATCATATGAGATGACACAGTTTTTCTTTCATAAGTAAGCATTTTTAAGCCCCAGGAAAACCTGAAATTAAGCTTGTAAATGTCAAGATACAACTGTATTATTGGTAATTTAGTGCTAAGAATTTTTCATATATATACATTCTATATCTGTAATATTTAGAATTTGGTCTACTAGAATAATATTTATTTAAATAGAGATCTTGTGAATCCAACTTTTAACATATTAGTAGATATTTTATGGAGGTCAGTCATTTTAATTTGTTTGCTTCATAGACATTAGTGAAACATTAAGAGAACTTAGGAATCACCTGTTTATAAATATTGTTTTTTTATTAAATACTCGGGAAATTTTTGTTTGTTAAATCCAATGATGTATAACTTAGGAAAAAATATAACTTTGACATAAGTCTAGACAACTGTATTTATATATGCTTATATATGGACTTAAAGATATTTTACAAGTGATTGTTGGCATTTGCTTGTTTTATGAACAGAATTGCAAGATTTGCAAGTTCTAACTTAAGAACTAGGTTTCACAGGTTATAACTTGAATAAACTAAATTTTTAACTAAACATATCTTCTGAAGAATGTATACTATGATGAAAATTTCATTTTACAGCATAAAAAATTAGTTGACAATATTGCATTGCAAACATGCACACATACACATACTATATCATATATTTCCACAGATAAATGTGTAGAAACAATAGATAAGAACATAAGATAAGAAAATGATAATAGGCAGTAAAATAAAATAGAAAGATAAGAAAAGAACACACACCAAACAGTACTAGTGTGTTCTCCTGGATAAGCCGAGGAGACTTTAATTTTATCAGTAACTTTTGGATATTTTTGCAATGTGAAAGCATTCATGTATTGCTTGTGTAAGTAAAAATAAAGCCCTTGTCACCTCTGGTGCATCCATTTTGAGTTCAATAATCAGGGTCAACACACTTCAAACTCTATCTCATCTCAGAACAAGTCAGTGTCAGATGTGGTTAACCTTGGTCCCTTTATCAACAGAAATACGTTCTTCTAGCATTGCACTACCATTTCTAACCACCTGCCTGACTAAAGGCTTTACATAATGGGTAAAATGAAAATATACAAATAAGATGCAGCATGTGATTTTGGCACTTGTGTTGAGTTTTGTTGTGCTGGACAATATTACTGTGGCAAAGGGTGCAACATCTTATAATGGCTTAGTGAATATCAATGAGAGAAACAAGTGTGCTTGAAAAAAAGCAAGAGGGTGGTGAAATCATTGTCACGCAGTACAGTGCTTTGCAGGTAAGTCAGGAGAAAACTTCCGTTTTCAAAGAACAGAAGCTTAATCTCTCGAGGAGATATGACTCTTGTTTGTTTGCTGGCAAAACAACCTGTGTCCACATTGGGTGTGAAATGCTGGTTTTAGGACTCGTCCAGAAGGAAAGGCAGAACACGGGGAAGGCTGAAATCCCAGCCTAAAGATTTTATCTTAGGGCCAAAATGGGAGAATGTAACTATTGAAGCAGAGTGCTACTGAATCAAGCTGTTACCATTCATAGCTGAATGTACCCCTCGAAACTTAAAGCAATCACTGGTTGGGCTGTGGAGAGGTGATTGGACCATGGTGTCCTGATATTATTCAGTGGATTGGTCCACTGATGGGTTTATGGATAAATGTGATGTTGGGAGGTGAAGACTGGTTGGAGGAGGGGGTCACTGGGAGCACGGCCTGGAAGAGCGTGTCTTGCTCCCTCCTCCCTTGATTGCTCTACTTGCCTGTCTGTTGTGTCATAAGTTGTTTCTCCTCTGCCATGCTACCCTGCTTGGAGCCAGCAAACTATGGACTAAAACCTCTACAAAGTGAGCCAAAATAAACCCCTCCCCCTTTAATTTGCTCTCCTGGCCCATGGCCCACCAGAAGGCAGGTCTAAAAATGGCTTCAATAAAGACGTTTCTTCTCCCACGTCTTCAGAGTGCTAGGTACAAGGGAATTAACCAAGGGAAGGTCGATTGGGATTATTTACAGAGAAACAGTCTCCAGTGAGCAATAAGAAATGGAAAGGATTTCTAGATTTACACTTTGGAGACCTGAAAGGGAGCAATGGATGGGTGGCCCAACAAAACAGACAAGCAATGAAATGAAATGGGGTGCTGGAAGGAACAGGACCAGAGAGAACTGTCCAGTGATGAAGATGACTGGGAAATAGAAAAATAAGTAGAATAGGGCTGCTTAGTAGTTAATTTTTATTGTTTATTTTTCTGTGTTATGATGTGATTCTCTTCCACTTCTTTACTACTCCTTTCTTCAGTGCCTTAATGGTTCTTAATGGTTCTTGGTGGATAAGTCAAAGAAAGGGAAGGGAACTGTGTTCTACAGTGTGGAAAGAAGAGAAGAGATACAACAAATAAGATACAAAGCTTGGGTGGAAAATTCCAAGTAAGCAAGAAAGAATCAAGGTATCAGCCTCTGAAACACTTCATGGAAATCTCTGGAGAGATTCAGAGCAGTCAAATGTATGAGACAGGACTTGAGCAACTTCTAAGAATATGTGTTAAGGACAAACATAACCTCAGATCTTAGAGGGCTGTGTAGCAATTAGGAGGCTGGCATGTGTATTACACAACCACTGACCTTATACACGGAGAGGCAAGGAACTCAGAGGATGGTCCCATGTCCCCTTATCTCAGCAACAAATAGTATATCATGTAAAAGAAAAAAAACTACTAAAATTCTCTTTTGTGGTACTAAGGATTGAACCCAGGTCCTTCATACTGAGCTACATCTCCATGCACCACCCTCCTTTTTAATGTTTTAGTTTTTAATTTTGAGACAAAGCCTTTCTAAGCTGCTAATTTGCCTGGTCTGGGCTCAAACTTGCAATCTTGTCTCCCTCCTGGTGTGCCGAGCCGGGACTAAAGATGTGCCAAGAATGCTCAGCTACGCATTACTCCTTTTGGTTTTCTACTATGCTGAGAACTGATCCCAGGAGTGCTCTACTACTGAGCAATATCCCCCAATTTTTTTTTTTTGAGACCGGGTCTTACTAAATTGCCCAGACTGGCCACAAACCTGCAATCCTTCTGTCTCAACTTTTGAAGCAACTCTACTGCCGCCTGTCAAACATTATGTTTTTTAAAGTTATAAACTAACAAGTAGACATAGATGAGAAGAGCAGTGAGTTTTTGGAATAAGAAATAGGCCTGTTAGCTGGGCGTGATGAACATGTCTGTAATCCCAGCACTCTGGGAGAACGAGGCAGGAGGATAGCAAGTTTGATTCCCGCATGTGCAAGTTAGTAATTTTAGCGAGTTTGTCTCAAAATATAAAAGGGCTGGGAATGTACCTTAGTATTAAGGTCATTGGTTCAATTCCCAGTAAAACACACACACACACACACACAATAAAAGCATACATACTAATTCCATGCCAAAATGAACTCACCTTTCTCCTTAAGCACCTAGGCAAATTCAAGCTTCATATTTTATGTTTTGTGAAACATGAAATAACAAAAAAAAAATTTACAGGTGTAAAATGTAGTAAAACAATGCTTGACAGAAAAATTAATGAAAGGTAGAAATGAGATAGGTCTCCAGAAGTAATCACTGCACAACTCTTGATTATTTTCCTAAGTAATGCCTATAAAGCAGCATCAAAGTATCCCCTGCTTTGCAGTGGTGTGCGTGTGTAGCTCATTAGTGAAGGGCGTGTGTTCCTAGAAAGGCAGCACTTACTGAATAAGCAGGTCTGTGGTGTTTCTAACATTCCCCTGCAGACATAGCTCCTGATCTCTCCCAAGGGCAATTTTCCTCCCTCCTCTGACCCTGGTTTCTGCTCCTTCAAATGCTGGCCCATCCTCTAGGGCGGCGGTCAGGTCCTGGTGGTCCCCAGCAATGTTAAAGACTATGGCTGCTCTGCTAATCTGCTGATCTTTTCCCTCTGTTCCTCAGATGTTTCCTTGAACAGGCTTTGACTCTCTCCTCCAAGCCTGATAGCCACCATGTTGCTCCTCTTTCGTTTGTGGTGAAATCTCAGTTCTAACACTCTACTCTGTCAGCCTCTGTGGTCAAGACTGGTTATCAGAACAAAGACTGAATGGCAGAAAATGGCACTCAAACGACGAATTAATGCATTTTGCGGAGGGCTTACCTTCTGGAAAAATTATCCTAGTAGTTTTTCACTAGCTCTTACTAGGCAAAAGTATATGATCTCAGAACTTAGGAAAAATATACATCCCCCCAACAGTTAACCCTCCATGTCTTTGGATAATCCATCCATGAACTTGACCTGCTGTAGATAGAAAATAAAATATCTGGGGAGAAATTGCATTTGTACTGAACACATACAGAGATTTTTCTAATCATTATTTCCTAAACAATACAATATAATAAGTACTTATATAGCATTTACATTGAGTTAGGTATTATAAGTAATTAGAGGTGATTTACAATGTAAATTATACAGGAGGATGTGCAAAGATTATATTCAAATACTATGCCACTTTATATAAAGGAAATTGACATGCCTCAGATTTTGGTATCCTCAGGGAGGTCCTGAAACCAATCTCCCACCAGTGCTGATGAACCATTTATATACAAAAGATTCCACTGAAAATTTACATTATCAAGAAACAACTTGTGCAAAATGGAATAAAATGGAGCTGTGTGTATTGAGGTAATCATTTTTAGTTAACTTTTTTGAAGGGAAGAGTACTGAGGAGTAAACCAAGGGCCTCACACATACTAGCAAAAGACCCTATCACTGAGCAAAATCCCCAGTCCTCCTTCAAAGAGAAGTCACACATCAAAGCAGAGTCAAAATTTTTTCAAACATGGAGTACTATAGGAAATGAGTGAACCAAAAACATGGTGACTGGAAAGTAGAATTTTACAACTGGGAATTTGGAAGTGACAAAGTCTTAAAGTATAATCATAGCAGTAGGTGGCAAAGTAGGACAGAAATGAGGGTTGTGGGTCAGGGAACTGAAAAGTACGATGTAGAAAGGTTGTGGAACCAAGAGCTACAACCTTCTAAGACAGATGGGCAAGTGTCGTGGCACAGTCAGAAGATAAAACAAAAAGTTGAAGGGAATGTCTAAAGACATTGAGTGCATGGAGAATTCCATTGATGACTGACCCTGAGTTCCAGGGGATGCAAAGAGTTCTGAAAGGTGGGCGTGATGTGGGAGAGGGGGGGAAAGTATTGTTAAGTAAAAATTACAGATGTTATTGTTTTGGATCAAGATCCTGCACTAGCCCCCAACAAACCAGGCTAAAAGTGAAAATGGAGACATTGATGCCAAAGTTTCAAGTCACCAAGCTGAAACAACACGGTTTATCCTACCTTCCAAAAGAAATCAGATTAGAGACAGAGCCAAAGTTTGCACACAGGCTGGTCTTAATTGGCAGGATAGTGAAACTCCCTCTACCTTAATTCTTATGCAAAAAGATTACCTGAAGTCATCTGATGCTGACTACAGATGTTCCTCGTTTACCAACCTACCTGTTTGAAGACTGTTCGGACTTAACCACCCAAGCATGCAGTTAGGACTTAATAACCCACCACTCAGATTATGACCCACATTTGGTCTCATATTTCAGGAAGCGTGAGTGTCAGGCTGGCCTACAGTAGCTTCCTCTACAGTATAATGCTGTAATTTTTAGTGGTTGTAAAGTACAATACAGCACTGTAGTTTTATGTTCTGTTATGCATTACAATACCGCATTTAAGAGTTATGCAAATAAAAGCAAAGTGATCAAGTAGGAGTCTCCTTTGACATTTCTTTTCTCTGAATATTGTAATGTATGTGCTTTGTAAAATTCGTCATTTAGTAACCAAGTCATTTAACCACCTAGTGGCAGAAACGGAGTTTGGATCATTAAAGAAAGAGTATCTATAAGCAGAACTTGTGTTTGTTTTTTGATAATGGGGATTGCATACAAGTCCTATGCATGCTGGGCAAGTGCTTACTACTGAGCTGCATCCTAGCCATAATTAGATATTTTTCTATTGTTCTGTCTCCCTGTTCCTACCTTTGAAATGATCCATCTTTTTCTTATGATTTTGTTTCTACTTTCTTCAGCTCTTTTCTGTCTACAAACTCAAACTCCTCTGCTTGGCTCACCAAAATAGTTTTCTTTATAATTACACTTACTTTTTAACTGATACATGAAAACATAGAAAATCGTACATGCACATTATGTGGTGTTTTGACACTTTTGCTTTGTGTAGTATTTGAATCAGGTCAAACACATCCAACTCCTCAAACATTTACCATTTCTTTGTGGCAAAAAAATTCAAAATTCTTTCTTCACATTTTTGAGATACACAGTGAGTAACTTTACCTATGGCCACCCTGCTGTGAAATACCACACTAGACTGTCCTGCTCCTATCTAACTGACGTACACGTGGCTTGCTCTTTCCCCTATTCTCCCTCCCTCCTAATCTTTCCAGTCTCCTTTCAACACTGTACTTTCAACTTCAGTGAGTTCAACTTTTTCTGAAATGTGCCTGTGAATAAGATTGTGCAGCACGTGTCTTTCTGTGCCTGGCTTAATCAAATGATTTTAAGTTCCATCCATGTTGTAGCATGTGGCAAGATTTCATTCTTTGTGTGTGTGTCTGAATATTACTCCTTTGTATGTATACACTACATTTTCTTTGTTATCCATTTACCCATGATAAACATTTAGATTGCTTCCATTTCTTGGCTGCTGTGAATAAGGTTAAAATAAACCTAAGAGCACAGGTCTCTATCTCTATCTCTATCTATTTCTATCTCTGTATCTCTCTTTTTTGATAAAGGGCCCAGGTTGGCCTTGAACTCATGGCAATCCTCCTGCCTCCTGAGTGCTGGGATTACACCACCATGGCCGGTTTTGCAGGCCTCTCTTTGATATAAAAATATATACAGTTTGGAATTACTGGATCGTATGGTGAATCTATTTTTAATTTTTGAAGAATCCTCATACTGTTCTCCTTAATAGTTGTACTAATTGATATTTCCACCAAGGAAGTGCAAGGGTTCTTTCTTCTCCACAATCTCATTCACAATTGTTGACTTTTATCTTTTGGATAATAGCCATTTTTACCTCAGTGAGGTGATACCTCATCATGACTTTGATTTGCATTTCTCTGGTGACCAGTAATGTTCACCACTTTTTTACATACCTATTGGTCACTATTATTTCTCCTTTTTGGAATGTCTACTTTGATTTACTGTCCAGTTTTTAATTGCATTATTTGGATTTTTACTATTGAGTTTTTTTTTGTTGTTTTTTTAATTCCTTATTGCTAAAGGTAGTGTATGAGGAAACACCCAGAGACAGGCTCATGTGGGGAACAGGTTAGATTTAATGCCATTTAGGTAAAGGTAGGCTGAAATCAGAGTGATATCAGCAGCTGGTCTGGAGGAGGGAATCTGTTAATATAGGTTTGGGGGTAGAGTTTATAATCTTAAGAAATCTAGATAGAATGCTTGAGGCAAAGTTCCAAGGACAATCATCGCAGGTGTATAGACACTGCTGTACATTCTGGGCTCCAGAAAATTGCATGTCCGGTCCTAAGTGTTTGTTCCGTTTGCTGAGGGCAGCATGAATTTCTGTTGTTTGTAGAGGGTCCCATGTTATTGGGAAGGTCTTTCTCAGGTGAGGCCTGATACTTATATAGTGTATACAGTCTGGGTATTAAAACTTAGACAGATATTTTGTTTGCGAATATTTCCTCCATTTTATTTTGTTTTGTTTTGTTTTTTTGAGACAGGCTCTTGAGATGCAGTTCAGGCTGCCTTTGAACTCACTATGTAGCCCAGGCTGGCCTTGAACTTGTGGTGATCTTCCTGTCTCAGCCTCTTCCATTCTGTAGCTGGCTATTGTTTCCATTGCTGTGCAGAAGTATTTTTTAGTTTAGTATAATCTCATTTGCTTATTTTTACTTTTGTTTCCTGTGCTTTTGGGGTCTTGTCCAAAAAAAAAAATCCTTGCCTATTGCAATGTCCTGAAGTACTTCCCTTAAATTTGCATCTAGTAATTTTATAGTTGCAGGTCTCACATTGAAGTTTTTAATCTATTTTGAGTTTATTTTTGTAACTGATGAGAGATGGACATCAAGTTTCATTCCTATGAATACGACTACCTAATTTTCTCAGTTCCTTTTGTTGAAAGGACTGTCCTTTATCCAATGTATGCTTATAGCACCTTTCTCCAAAATCACATGGCTGTAAAATGTCTGGAATTATTTCTGGGCACTCAATTCTATTCCACTGGTCTGGGTTGATGTGTCTGTCCCTGCCCACAAGTCCTGTGTTATTTTGACTTCCATATATTTGCACCATATTTTGAGATTAAGTAGTATGATACCTCCAGTTCTGTCTTTTTAGCTGTGGATCGCTTGTCTTAAGAGTTTTTGAATTATTTTTCTAATTCTGTAAAGTACATCACTGGTATTTTGATGGAGATTGCACTGAATCTATAAATTGCACGGAGTAGAAAAGACATTGTAATGATATTGTTTTAATCCAAGGGAGGGCTTTACTTTGTGTCCTCTTCAATTTATTTTATCACAGTTTTACACTTCTCATTGCAGAGGTCTGTCACTTATTTAATTAAACTTATTCTTAGTTGTTTTTTTTGTTTTGGTTTGTTTTGTTTTAGGTTGTTTGCTTGTTTGTCCCACCCCACCCCAAAATTTGGTTTCACTGTATATTCCAGGCTAAGCTTCAACTCACTAAGTAGCCCAGGGTGACCTTGAACTTCTGATGGTTCTGTTGCCTCAGCCTCCTGAGTGCTGGAATTACAGGTGTGCACCATTACACCCTGCTAGTTTGTTTTGTTTTGTTGTAACTATTGGGAATGAGATTACTGTCATAATATCTTTTTTGGCAATATCATTTTATAAAATACAACTGATTTTTAAATGTTGATTTTGTATCTTGCAGCTTTACTGAATTCACTTAGGTGTTTTTAATAGTCCTTTAGTGAAGTCTTGCATATATAAAACACATATGTGTGTACATGTAGATGTCATACATATAACAATGAGTGGTCATGTCATCTGTGAATAGGGACAAGTTTACTTCATCCCCTGCTGTTTGTAAGCCTTTTCTTTCTTTCTTGTTTCTCAGTGCTTTGGGTAAGATGCTGTGTGACAACAGACGTTCCTGTCTTGGTCCCTATCTTAGCAATGTGTGATGTTGAGTGTGGGTTTATTATAGTCAGTCTTTATTCTGTTGAACTATATGGGACACTTACTCTATCTCAAGGAATGAAATGTTGCCCAACTTATAAACCCAATTAAAATCTTTAAACTAAATCATTGTAATTTGTCATGGGCAGTGCACAGCCAGGTGGGGAGAAGAACCTGGAGGAGGAGGCTTACTGGAGCCCAGCCACTTCCGGTGACTGCTGGAGCAGGGGCAGAGGGCCCGCAGATGTTGGGCTTGAGGCTATAGCACCAAAGAAGATAGATCTTGCCAGAAGCAAACTTCAGTGTTCTGTCACTCTTGCCAGTGAAGGTGTAGAGGCTGCA
>RJWT010030363.1:0-14669 GCA_004365215.1 Cuniculus paca | reverse complement strand
TGGGCAGTGGCCTGCCGGGCCCCACCACCACAAATAGCTGCGTGCAGGAATCCGAGGCTTTATCTTTCCAAATTAATCCAGCTCAGATGGAATTAATGAGGACATCCCTTCAGACAAGGGTACCCAAGGTCGGGGAGGCCAGCGGGCTGGTAGGCTCAGAGCTCTGGTTTTTCCTGTAAGTAGGGTTGAGGAAAGAGCCCACTTGAGGGGAGCAGGAGGCCGCCCCAAGGGAACTAGGGATGGAGGAGCGATTTTGTTGAATGAGGGTGCAGTGCTTGGCTAGGAAAAGATCTGGGGGCAGGAGAGGAATTAGTTCCGGCTTCAGGTCAGGGTGCGTTCACAGCTCGGGATCGCCTGGGGCTGCTGCCTCTTCTGAAGACAGGGGGAGCTGCGTTCCTTCCAGCACCCAGGGCTTTCCCCTCGGGGCGGCAGCAGGGGTGGGCGTGGCCGGCAGGAGCCTGGCGTGGGTGGGGCCGCTGAAAGCCGCCCCGAGGTCCGCAGGGCCCACCCGCCCAGCGCGGCGTGAGGGAGGGTCCCGTCCAGAGCCTGCTGTCACTGTCCTGGGAGGAGGCGCTCGGCAGGGCTTGGTCCGCGAGGTCCTCCCAAGGGGCGGGGGCCCGGGACGCTGTGAAACCCGGCCGGGGTGGGGGCAAAGGAAAGGCCTGTGAGGGAACGAGCCCCCCTCCCCGCCAGGCCTCCCGCCCTCGCCGACCCCCTGCTTCTCGCTGCCCGGTCCCTGCCTGTCCGGCCCCAGGGGCATCTGCAGCCTGGGGCGGACAGATGAGGGGCTCCGGGCTCCTCGGCCTCACTCCCAGCAACATCTGGGCGCCTTGAGTCACAGGGCCACAGGAGCAGAGATTTGCCCTTGGACGTCTCCGAGGAACGTTTTGTGCACACGTGTTTGTAAACCTTCTGTCCCATTTAGAGCAGAGAGCGGTGCTCAGGCAGCCAGCAGACAGGGAGGGAGCGGGGTGGGGCGGGGAAGGCCAAGGAGAGACCCCAGGCCAGCCCGAGACCAGGCCTGATTGGCCCCCTCCCCGCCTGCTTGATCTTTCAGTGCCCCCAAAACCTGCTGGTGATGCCCTTGTCCTCTGCCGCTGGCCAGGTCCTGACCCTCTCTCCCCTCCCCTCCTCCTCCCCTGTCTCTCTGCCCTCCTCCCACCTTGATGGTCCACTGCTCAGAGGCCTGGGGAGGGCAGGACGTTTAGGTCCACCCCCCTCCTGTTTGTGGGTTTAGGAAAAGCCCTGGGTGATCTGACCTCCCCCTGCCCTTTGAAAGGACACCCATTGAAGTCAGGAAGGCTTCAAACAAATCTATCAGGGTTGTGGCTTTTAGTAGATCTTTTAAAAATAGATCTTCAGGCTATTCTTGCTCACTGCCTTTGTGTTTGGATTTAAATCTGGCCCATTGGATGCTGCAGGACGAAGCCATCCTCCGTTTAGCCCCTCTTCCTGGGGACCATCAGTAAGGGCTGCCCCTCTAGCAGCCCAGCACCTCCCAGGGGCTGCCCTCCCTCCCAGCATGCTGGCCTTTATTACTTTGTTAATTTGGAAAACAGGTCATTGGAAATTAAATTGCTCAAAATAGGTCACCAATTATAACTCTGCATTCTATTAAAATGAGAGCATCTGAGATCTTTATTAGTTTATTGTAATTAAAGGCAAAATCCTCGCTGTTGAATTATCACTGGGTGTGTGTTTCACGGCTCCGGGCCCCCTCCGCTGGGCACATAAAATGCCCCTGGGGAGGCGCTGCTGCCCTGGCCTCTTGGCTCAGAAAGTCTGCCAGCCACTCTGGTTGAAGGCCCTGCAGGACAGAGTTCAAACGGGTAACAGACAAGACGTTGATCGTCAACAAAAACAGGAAGGGCTCTCATCCGCCAGCGACATGGATCCTGACCAAACTCAGTGGGGACAGAGCTCAGCGGCGCAGCGCCTGGCAAGCGCGAGGTCCTGAGTTCGATTCTCGGTACCAAAAAACCAAAACCAAAACCAAAACTCACTGCCAAAATGCGACCTCCCTCAGCACGGGCACCCGCTGTGACCTTGGCCATGGTCACGGATGCTCTGAGAAGGCTTCAGCCTCAGAGGCAGCCTTACACCTCCAGAATTTACCTATGGCACTCAGAGTGGGGTGTTTACTCATTTTGCAGGTGAGAGGACTGCGGCACAGAGGCCAAGGAAATTCTCCAGTCACTGCATATGGAGCTGAATTTGGATCCAGCTGCCTGGCCCCAGAGTTGACTCCTCACTGGGTCCACTAGGGTCTTTTCCCAGACGGGGCAGTTCAGGGGATGGTGTGCCCACCAGCTGCTATCCCCAGTTAGCAGGTGAGAGGGTGACTCTGAGTTACCCCTGGGGGCGGTCCCTCCCTGAGTCCGGTCAGGGCCGCGGCCTGATAAAGCTCAAGGAGCTGCTGCTCCAGGGTGTCGTTTGCTAGAACTGCCCTGACAGAGCAGTCAGCACAGAGCACTTGGCAGGAGCCAGGCTGGCAGGTACATGTGCCCTTCCAGTGTGGGGTGCGCAGCACTCATCCCCGGACCCCAACTGGTGGCATGGCGTGCACCTGCCAGCCTCTCGTCCCAGCTTGGCTTGTCTGCTCTGCGGCGTTGACACCGGGCTTGAAGAGCAGCTCTGACAGTGGCTGGAGAGCTCTGTCCCCACCTGCCCGGGCCCAGGCCTGGGTCTCCGAGTGCCTTTCTGTGCAGTGAGACCCTCAGCCCGGGGATGGGCACCAAAGGGCCCCGCAAGTGGGAGTGGCTTTGAGAGCCACACCGTGGCCATGGTGGACTTCCCTTGTGTGTACCTGTCACCTGCTCAGCACGGTGACCCAGAGGTACGAACACCATCAGGTGGCACACAGACTCACCATCTCAGGGCTTGGGCGATCGACTCCTGTGACCCCAGTTCTGCAGAGGGACGCGGACAGGGACGGGGCTCTGCCCCTGGGCCATATGTGTGCTCACCTCTTGGCCCGGTAGTGTGTACCTGTGCTGTGCTGGGCACGCAGTAGAGAGAGGTTCTGCTCCTTCTGGGGCCGAGTCTGGAGCACAGATGCCTTGCAGACCCCCTGTCCCAACTTTCAAAATACAGAAAAACCGAAACCAGTGTTCGGGAAGAAACAGGCTGTCTTGGAAGGTGGTGCTTGCAGTGAGCCCAGCCTGAGGGGGTCAGGTGTGCAGTGGCTGCAGGCGGAGGTGATAGAGTGCAGGGCGGCTAGGAAGGCAGGCAGCACAGCATTCTGGGAAAGATTTGTTCCCCAAGTTCCTGAGCCTCCCGGGCCTCGACTGAGCCAGGGGCAGCCCTGTGAGGGCACCGGGCCTGGCAGCACTCAGGGTGGGGGTGTGGACGACTGGTGTTTGGCACAGTGAGCTCTGGCAGGTTCCAGCTGGAGAGGGGCCAGGGTACCAGACTGAGTCTTACTGCCCTGGGATGCCGCCCACTTCCCTCCTGCATAGCCGAGGGCACCAGGCCAGTCAGGGTTGGTGCTGGCCCTGGCCGTGGCCTGTTGTGGTGAGAGCAGGGCTTCCAGACAGGGGTTGGCACCCGGGAAAGGGCTGCTGTATGCCTGGCCGGGAAGGCCTCGCAGGGTCAGGGTGGGGCTTGGGGGACCCACTGGTCCAGAGTCGCTCTGGAAAGGGAGGGGCTGTGGCTTCACTTTGCTCCCCACTGGTCGTGGCTGGCTGGACGTTAGCCCCATCCCTACCTCTGAGATCACCTGGGCCCACCCGCCTCCTCATCCCTGTACCCCCATCCCGGTTCATCCTGGGGTCCTTCGATCCGCAGGACTTTTGAGTGGGTCCATCTGGTGTGGGGCAGTGTGGGGAGCCTGGCAGCAAGAGGGCGCCCCAGGAAGGCAGAAGGGGCGGGAGGAGCATCTGTGGGGCTTTGCGCACCATGTGTTATGCTCGGGCTGAGTGGCAGCAGCAGGCTGTGTGCTGGGAGGCGGTGACGTCATTCGTGTGAGGACAGTGACGCAGCTGTGCACACTCACACTGGCTGTCGCAGATGCTGGGCATTCAAGCCCTCCCCTCTGCGGCACGAATGTCTCGATTTGCTCTGATGGAAAAATCTCAGGGCAGGAAACCCAGGAGCAAAAGTAGCTCTGTGGAACTTCCGGTTCATTTGCAAAAAAACCCCCAAAAAAACATAGATGCCTTTTTTCAACTTTGCAAGCACTTTTGTGCAGTGAGAATCAGGATGAAGCAGGGCTCAGGGAGGGAGGGATGGGCGAAGGAGCACGGTGGGCTTCGTGCCAAGGCAACCGGGCAGCCCACAGCTACCTATCTGCAGCAGGGGACCCCACACCCCCACTCTTGGAAATGGTACCCGTGTGTGCTCTGGGGGTGTGTAGCCAGCATGCGGCCTTCGGAATTCTGTCGGAACCCTGGTGGATGACAGGGGGACTCTGGGGAAGGACAAGTGCACGCGGCAGCTCTCTCGCTCCTGTCTGTATTCGGGGCTGCACAGATCTGCCAGGGCCCTGTCTCCTGTCACTCAGGTCTCCCATATGCCTATGCCCAAGCCCCAGGTGCAGGGGTTCAGTTCAGGTCTAAGGCACAGAGAAGTGGCCTTGTGCTCCAGACATGACTCCCTGAGCTCTGATGTCCAGCCAGGCCTGCTGGACCAGCCCTCTTGTACCTGCTCAGTGTCCAGTCTGTGAATGCAGGGCAGAAGAAGGGGTGACAGTCCCGGCCTTGCCAAGCTGCCAGCCTGAGCAACAATTACCTGGGAGAAAGTAGACAGATGGGCTCCACAGGGGGAGTTGACACAGTACAGGTCTCTGGGGCTGCCCCGAGAGAGGGGCACAAACGGGGTGAAATTGGTTCACAGGCCTGGAGGGCAGAAGTCTGAGGTCAAGGGTCACAGACGATGCTCTCTCTGAAGGCTCCAGGGAAGGGTCTTTCCTGCCTCTCCTTGTTTCTGGTGTCCCTCATGGTCACATAGCTGCAGTCTTCCTTCTTCACAGGGACTTCTCCCTGTGTTTCTGAAATCTCTCTTTCCTCATAAGGGTGCCAGACATTGGATTTGGGGTCCATTCTAATCCATAGGAATTCATCTTAACCAGGACTATCTGCAAGGACCTTGTCTTCAGTAAGGAGCCAGTCACAAGAACAGGGGTCAGGATGTGGACAAACTTTTCCTGGGACCCAAGGAGCCGAGCACTTCTTTCTCTGTGTGTCTAAGGCCTCATACACGTCTCCTGTCTGCAACCTTGAGGGCGCCTCTGGCTTTTCAAATGTACCCAACCACACGTATCTGCCCTTCTGAGTCTGCTTGCCCAGGCTCATTTCTAGTGGGGCCCTTCATCCTTTGTCTTGTTGGGAGGGGACGGTCTTGCTGGGGTGGGGTGGGAAGGTCATTGCTCCCAGCTAGGGCCCTGGGCTCTGTTCACTTTCTTATTAGTGCTGAGTTGAGCCGGAGGACAGACAGGAGCTGAGGATATGGGCATTGACCGCACATGGGCATGCTTCTATGCCCTGGCCGTGAGAATTCAGGGGAAGAATTCAGGGGACCCAGAAGTCTTAGGGTGGGACAGTCGTTGGGGATCCAACTCAGTTTTGTGCCTCCTCAATACGAAGTCAGATGCCCAGTTGGAAGTGAGTCATTGGAGCAATTTCCAGGTTGCCAGAGAGCTGCCAGGTAAACAAACAAATCAAACACTCATCAATTGCTTGGGCTCATGCCCACCAGGTTCTCTGTGCACAGGATTTCATGCCATGGTAGCAAATGCCAGCTCAGTGAGGGCTGCAAGCCTGCATGCTGGGCTCGGAGCTCCTGGAGACATGCAGGAGAAGGGCCATCTTGTCCTGAAGGGCAGTAGACAGCAGGTTGGGGCTGAAATCTGTGAGGCATTCAGAGTAGAGTGGCTGCAGCCCTCACTGCCTCTGGGGTGGCAACAGCTGAGTCCACTGTGTGGCAAACTTGCCTTTTGCTCTCTCAAGCTTTGTGTTTTAGTTACTACTCATCACAGAGACAAAATCCCCGATACCCACAATTTAAAGTTCATTTTGGCTCACAGTTTCAGAAGTTTCAGTCCATGGTTGGCTGGCTCATGTGCAGAAATGGCATGGTGGCAAGGCTTTCTGCAGAGGAAAACTGCTCATAGCCTGGGGGCCAGGAAGCAGAGAGAAGGGAGGAGCAGGGAGGGAGATGCACCTCTCCTCTGACCAGGCCCCGCCTCCTAATAGCAGTTGGCACCCTCAGTGTAGCAGCCTCGTGATCCAGTCCTCTCCCCACCTCTGAACCTGCATGACTTTGGGGGATGCTCTGCATCTAAACCATCATGCCCTGTGATGTGGAGGCATCATTTGCTCTTGTCACCCTCGGTCCCCTCATCTGACAAATGGGGCTAGGAATAGCCAGGGGCCTCACCTGGGTGAGGTTGGGGGAGGCCCTACTAATGTCAGCTGCTCCTCTCTGAGCAACAAGGGCTCCCCATAGCCCTGCCGGGACGTTCACAGCAGAGTCACGGGCAGGTGCCTGGCATTGCGGCCTCTGTGCAGCTTCTGCTTGGAGCTGTGCTGGACCTGACTCCTGATGCTCCCGTGAAACAGGACAAAGCCCAGCAGAGAGCTGCCTCTGGCTCATCTGCAGCCCAGACTGAAATCCAGAGAAGAGAGCACAGGGAGGGTTGGGGCCGCCGGCCTCTTGCCTGGTGGCCTTTCCAGGCAGAGACGTGGAGGGGAGCCTGGTGGACTTCAGAGTTATGCTGAGCCAAGGAGGCAGAGGTCGGAGTTCGGGCTGAGTGACCGTTTAGGACTCCTGGCTTGGGAGGCCAGCAGGGCGGAGCTGCGTGGGCAGCAGGATTTGTGAGGCCCCCGAGGGTCCTGCAGAGGGCTGCCATGCCCACACAGCTATGACTGTGGGGTCCATCAGAAAAGTTTAAGACAGGGTTACACTGTCACAGTAGAATTAAGTGAGGTTAACATGCTATTCAGAAAGCTCCCAATAGCTGCATGTGAATCTCCTGTCAAGACAATGACCCTAAGGGAAACTAGCAAATATTTCTAGTGAAGTGAAATGAAAACAAAACATGTTGGGATCCGCGGGGTCCAGGTAAAGCAGTGCTCTGAAGAGAACGTGTCACTAGGAGAGCACACAGGTCTAAGTGTCTAAAGTCAATGATTTGTTTCCATCTAAGAGGAAAAGAAAATAAGAGCAAAGTAGACACAAAATAAGTAGAGGGGAAAGAAAAATAATGATAGGGCCTGAAGCCAGTGAAACAGAAAATAAGTAAACAATAGGGAAAATCCATAAAGCCAAGAGTTAACGCTGAAAAGATTAATAAAATTAGCAAGAGTGATCAAGAACAAAAGGAAGTTCACATGTTTTCTTCATTATGAAGAGCAAAGACATTAAAAAGGCAATGAGGGAATATTATGCACACACTGAAGTTGATGAATTAGACAGCACAGATGAAGTGAAAAGTCACTTGAAAAACACCTCTTACCAAAACTGATACCAGAAGAAAATGAAAAGATAAGTAGTCCTAATACTACCAAAGGAATTAAGTTCAGAAAAACAAACCAACGAAAAACCTTATCCAGGTCCAGTGGGTTTCACTGTCAAATGCACACGGAGGAGAGATTGTAGATCATACACAGATGCAGAAAACAGAGACTGCAGAAGCATGGCTTGCTCGGTGAGACTGACCAATGCTTTGTTGGCAAGTGTCTAACAACTAGGTCTTTGGGAAAATACAGTATCTGTAGCCCTTTCCAGTGTCTGTGATGAGACCGCCGCATTGCGGCTCCTTGTAGGTCAGCACCGTTATGTCAGCGTGCAGAGTGGTCAGAGAGGTGGCTTCTAAGATCCCCAAGGCACCAGAGCCCTTCAGTCAAAACCAACAAAGACATTATAACTCAACAAAGCGACAGACCGGATGTTTCCTACCACAGAGACAGACATTTTTATTATTTTTAAAATTGTTAAATTAGTGTTCTGTATATTGAACATACAGAGCAACTGGTTTCATTGTGGCATTTTTCACATGTATGTGAGAAATTCTTCTCAGCTCAGACCCTTATTTAGTGAGACCCTCTCTCAAAATAAAAAATAAGGAAGGGCTGGGAGTGTAACTCGGTGCCAAGATCCTGAGTTCAATCTCACTACAACAAACAGGCAAACAAACAAGCAATAAAATTTTAATCAAATCCAGCAATACAATAAAAGGATCCTGCCCATGACAAAGGAACGTTTATTCCTGGAATGCATGGTTGGATTAATATTTAAAAATCAACTTATTTTACCATACTAACAAAACAAAGGAAAACTAACATTTTAGATGTCTCCATCTAAAAACGAGGGAGACCAAAAAAAATGACTGAATTCGACACTCATTTGTGACAAAATCTCTTTTCAAATTGGAAGCTGAAAGGATCTTTTTCAGTGTGATAAAAGGCAAATCCTCAAAACCTACAGCTTTTAGCTGGGCCTGGTGGTGCACGCCTGTAATCCCAGCACTTGGGAAGCTGAGACAGGAGGATCATTGCAAGTTTGAGGCCAGCCTGGGCTACAAAGTGAACTCAAGGCCGGCCTGAACAGCATAGTGAGACCCTGTCTCAAAAAGACAAAAACAAACAAACAAAACAAAACATGAACCAACAGCGTTTTTCCTAAGATTCCAAACCAGACAACATTTCCCTGATCTTGATTTAGGCAGGGAAGAAAGGAATCAAATCTTAGGAAGGAATCAAAAAGTATTAACCGTTGAAAACATCCCCAAACTGATAAATTGGATTTCACCCCAATTTTTCAAGCTTGTCAGAACTACTTCCAGGAAAATGAAAAGACAGGTCGTGTGCTGGGAGAAGGCCACCAGCCTCTAGATCCAGTGTGGGACTTGCACCCAGAGCTCACGGAGCACTCTAAGCCAGAACCAAAAGACAGCTCCTCTGAAAACGGACAGACAGGCGTCTGTGGCAAAGACACACCGGTACTCAGAGACCACCACATGAGAAGCTGCTTGGGGCCGCTGTCACAGGAGGACGCACGTCAGAGCTGTTACGCACGGGGCTCAACGTCCAGTGTGGACAGGTCTGGCTGTGCCCTGAGTGGGATGTGCAACTCTCGCTCAGTGCTGTTGGAGTGAGAAATAATGTGATCACTTTGAGAAAACGCTCGTTTTTCTCCTAAAATAAAACATATGCCTCTTCTATGACCCGCTGTTCTTTCCCAGGTGTTTGGCTAGGAGAACCATCAAACGCATCCACGCGGAGAGCTGTGCGTGAGGGTTTACTACTGCTCTGTTCTCTGTGTGCTCGGCTTGCGATCAGCACCCACACCCAGCTCACAGCGAACTCCCTGTAGTGGTGCATGCGCGCCGTGGAGCCCGCTTGGCAGGAGGCTGGAGAGCGCTGCCCTCTGCTCGCGCCTCCCTCAAACCTGTGCTGGGGCGGGGAGCCCGTCGGCGTTAGACAGGGCGTAATCACGTTTACGAAGTTCTGGAATAGACAAGCCTCTGGCAAAAAGTAAGCAATCGAGCACAGCTGCCCGCTGTGAATGTGGGGAGCCAGCTGGAAGCAGGCACAGCGCGCTGTCTGGGGCGTGACGTGCTGCACGTGTGAATAAGAAGTGGTCACGTGGGTGCATGCGGGAGTGAAAATGCGTGAGTCACCCCCTCCGGGTCTGGCCGGGAATCCTAGGTCATCAGTGGATGCAGTGGGAATGCCTGGGAGCGGAACCACTCGGCTGCAGGGTGGGCGTTTACCTGACTGCTCCTCAGGGTGCTCATGCCTCCGGCACCCCTGACTGCAGCGAGGTAGGGTCCGCTTGCCCCTGTGTGGTGCGGCAGGCCTTTGCCCGGGCAGGTGACTTGTGTCTGCCACCTTTGCCCGGGAAGGTGATCCAGGCTGGCAGCAGGGCTCAGGAGGGGCGCAGTGGCTGGGACCCAAGGCCCCTCAGAGGAGCCTGCTTCAGCCTCGCCCTCCCTGAGGTCCCTCAGCCTTCCTGTGCTGAGCTAATGAGGACAATACAGAGACTCACTGCGAGCTGCTCCAAGGCAGCACCGCGAGTTCACTCAATAGGGAGCGCGGACTGGACTGCAGCTCTCAGCCCGAGCGGGCGACGCCGGAGCACAGCTGGGGAGCACAATGCAGGCGATGCTCACGTTAGCGACAGCACAGACCCTAGCGAAACCCGGGCAGAGAGGAGTGCTGGCACCGGACACCCGTGCGGTCTGCAGAGCGTCAGCTGGGCGCGCAGCTCTGTGCCCATGTGCTCTGTGCGTCGCAGCCGCCTCAGCCCCACGCGCGGTCTGCTTGGGCTGAGTGATGCCGGCCGGAGAGGGGTGGGAAGCACTGGCAGGCCGACACTTTGCTGTGTCGGCACCTGCCTTTCGCCATCAAGCCGATCGCAGTTGGTTCCGCCTTGCTGTGCAAACGGATTTAAAAATTGCTTTTTCCTAACCTTGAGTGCGGTGAGATGAAACAGCCCTGGGAGAGCAGTTGCCAAAATGGTGCCCAGGTGACAGGCGGAGGTGGCTGTCCCAGCACCTGCTCAGAGGCTCGGTCTCTCGCCGCCTGGAGCCAAGCCATGGCTGCCGCCACTGTTCTTCATCCTAGGAGGCTGCAGAGATGGGCAGCGCAGTGATGTCCTGTGTGTCTCCCACCAGCCCTGCTGCTTCAGGCACCTTCCAAACACCTCATGCGGACCCCCAGGAACCCCAGGATTTGGCTGTGACAGACATGGAGTGGAGAGATTCAGCGGTGCCCTGCGAACAGGGGATGAAGCTCTCTGAAGTGAGACCTGCAAAGTCACTTCCTGCACACCCCGGAAACCAGGTTGAGCCCTTCTGCCTTCCTAATGACTGGTCATAGTGCTGGGGATGCAACGCAGGACCTGTGCATGCCAGGCACGTGCTCTGCCTTGAGCTGCGACCCAGCCCCGGGGTAGCAGTTTGGCCCGGGGGATCAGAAGTCACTTAATTTTGCCTGTTGTGTATCAGTTACCTGTTTCTGCAGAACAAAACTCACCCAAAACTTACCAGCGCCCCCCAAACACACATTTATTATTTTCAGTTGAGAATCCTGGGCAGCTGTCACTCAGGTCCCACAGGACTAAGTCAGTCAAGGCTCTGGTCCTCTGAGGCTGGGGAGGGATGAGGGCCCCTCCCGCAGGGGCTTGCAGGGTCTGCTTGAGTGTCCCCCCAGCATGGCACTCCACCCCCAGCGTGAGCGACCCGTCTTACGAAGAGGGCACACAGGCGCTAGCCTTGGCAGTCACACACGTCTGTTTGCTGGAAATGAGTCCTGGCTCTTGTTGGAATGACTCCGGGCTTCTTAAATGCTGCTTCCGGACCTCAGCCCAGGTGAGCCCAGGTCTGGGTTGAGCCAGGGCGGGGCAGCCACCTGCTGAGTGGGGGGCAACACCCCTGTCATGTATCAGAGGTAGATTTTCCTTGGTCTTATGACTTTAACAAAAATTAATTAAATTGGTGAATTTTTATTTCTATTTTTCATTTACTATTTTATTAATCTTGGTCAGCATAGGGTTTGCACTATTTATCTGAGTTTTACTGAGTTTTTGTAAAAAATGGCCCAGTAGGAAGTCAATTCTGGGGGTACACTTCTGTACTCTGAGCGTCTTGTCTCTCCCAAGTTACTATGTTGAAATTCTCACCCACAAGGTGAGGTGTTAGAAGATAGGCCTCGGGAAGTGGATCGGTCATGAGGGTGGAAGCGTGGCCCCCAAAGGGCTCCCCTGCCCACCCCTGAGGACAGCGGATAGTGGACAGGCCCCCCCTGTTAGGAAGCAGGCTCTCTCCAAGCAGGAATCTGCCAGCACCTCAGTCTGGTCTTCCCTAGAGGCCAGAACTACGAGCATAAATCCTGGTGTGTGTAAGCCACCTGCTCTGTGGTATTCTGTTGTGGCAGCCAGTATAGACTAAGACAGACTCCTTCAGCCCCCAGGTAGGTGGGAGTCCTGTCCCTGGGCTGTGTTGGGGGTCCCACCGAGTCTGCCAATTTTTTTTTTCAGCACCAGGGATTGAACTCACGACCTTACGCTTGCCAGGCAGGTGCTTAGGCTACTGAGCTAAATCCCCGGCCCTTGTCTTTTTGAGACAGGGTCTCACTATGATGTCCAGCGTGGCCTTGAGCCCACTTTGTATCCCAGGCTGGTCTTGAACTCGCACCGATCTGCCTGTCTCAGCCTCCCAAGTGCTAGGATTACAGGCTTGCTCCACCAGGCCCAGCTGAGTGCCAGTTTGTTACACATGCCCTTCCCAGCCTGACTGCTGAGCTCACGGGGTTCCGTGGCCGGGGTTCTGTGAACACACAGCCTGCCCTGGACAGGTCCTGAGGAGGAGGAGCAACCAGGGCTCAGACATCTTGCTGCCTGGGGGTCAGCTGCTGGGGCAGCCCCCAGTGCCACCTTGGAGGAGGCCTCTTCCTGCCTGGGCAAGTTGCTGATGGACACGATACCATTGGTTAATTAGGAGCTAAACTTGCCCTAAATCTCAAATCAGCAGATTCCAGATCAAGTTGACTAATGCTGTGTTGCTGATCTTGAACTTGGGAGATGATTTTACCAAAAGATTTATTCAGCAGCATTTTAATTCACTGTCTGTTAATTTAATTACAGCGCACCGTTTTGATTCATGCTTTAAATATGTCTTGACTGGGCTTTTATCAGCAAGCAGGGCCTCAGCGCTCGTTAGTAAACAGTTGCCTTGGGCCTCTGGCCTGCGCCTGGGCTGGGGGGAGCCAGGCCCGTGAGGACAGGCTCCTGGCTGCACTCCCCTTCCCGTGGGCCGCGTCGGGCTCCCCACCTGACTCCCTCTGGTGCAGGCTGCTTCCAGGAGTCCTGACCAGGGAAGGGGCTGCCTTTTCATGGGTCTCCTGCCGAGCAGTCCTTGGCCTCCGCCGCATCCTCCACGGCTGAGTGTCCAAGTGTGAGGCCAAGATGTCAGGGCACGCACTGCGAGCCCTGAGCACAGAGCCACCTCCCGGGTGCCTCTCCAACCATGAGCCAGAGGACAGGTGGCAGGAACACCTCTCCTGCTGCTCAGGGCCAGGGGTGGGGGTGCCCCGAAGGGCACCAAGCGGCACAGGAGTGCATGTTTGGAGACAAGTGGGTCAGTGCAGCTGCAGCCGCCGTGCTGCAAGCAGCCCCTGCTCGGCAGCCCAGCAAAAGAAACACGTCCGAGAGCACGTGTGGCCGTCCTGATGCCGGGGCCCTCCGCCCTCGCACGTGTGCAACACCTGTGTGCAAGAAGCTGTGGCTTCACACTGCACCCAGCCACACGCTCGCTGGCTCCACCAGTCAGAGTTTTACTGGAGAAACAGACAGCACAACATATAACATAAGAAATCACAAGCATAAGAAATCACAAGACTGGCTTACGATGGCGCCACAGCGTCGGATGAAGACTCGTGCCGACGGTGTCTGCACGCTGGAGGTGAAGGATTCAATCCGAGGTCTGGAGCTCACCCCGGTGTCCTGTGCAAGCCCGTGTCAGCAGGCCGACAGGTCTGCGATGGGAGGCTGAGGAGTCTACGCCATAAGTCTGAAGGATCCAAGGCAGAAGCCGAAGAGTCTGCACTGGAAGCCAGGAGACGACGTCCAAGCTGGAGGCGAAGACTGGAGCTCCTGCAAAGAACAGAAGCCTGTCTGTCCTTCCTCATTTCCCATTTACACCATCCAGGCTGAGCCACACTGGGGTGGCTCCTCTACACCCTAGGGTGCAGACAGCTGCCCTAGGCAGGTCCACTACACCCTAGGTGTAGCATTGCTGTGCCAACTTAGTTACACTTCTGTATTTCTCAAACTGACACAATCAATCAATCAGTCACTACACCTGCCCAGTGGCCACACAGCCCAGCAGAGGCAGAGACCAAGGGAAGAAGGGGCCAGGGATGTGCTGGTGGGCATCAGCTGCATCACTGGGCTTGCAGGGACGGTCCTGTCCTACTGTGGCCAGCAGTCCCTCCTCCAGGCTGAATGCACTGTGGGAAGGGCGGGCACCCAGGCTTCCTCAGTCTTCAGTGCAGTTTTTTATTAACATTAAAACAAAGGCACAGGCTCACTACATGCAAGCAGTCCCAGCTGTCTGCTGGCGGCCAGTGTTGCCCAGACAGGGTCACATAGGGCTGATGACCTCGTGTGCTAATGGTCAGCCAGGAAGTGCAGGTAACAGAGACCCCGGCTCCTGGGATGGGCTGGGCCAAACCCACCCCCAGGCCTGCCCTTGCTTGGCTTGCTCCCCTGAGCATGTGCCATCTGGAGATGGGTCCCCCTTTTCTGTGGTACTGGGCGTTGAACCCCAGGTCTTTGCAATGAGCTACACCTCAGTCACTCATCCATATAAGACAGGGTCTCTCTAAACTGACCAGGCAGAACCAGACCTAGCAACCCTCCTGCCTTAGCTTCTCGAGTGCTGGGATGACAGGTGTGTGACGCTGCACCTAGAAAGACAGGCCCCTTGACCACATCCTGGGAGTGAGAATCATAGCTTCATATTTAATCACGTGCGGGTATCTGAGTTCATGCATACGAGCATGTGTGTGTCAAGGGCATGAGTGCACACAGTGAGGATGCGAGCGTGCGTGGGTGCCACTGTGCGTGTGGGGCAGTGTGCATAGAGCATCAGTGTGCGTGTGTGTGAGTGTGTGTGCAGGTGTTAGTGTGCGTGAGGGGCAGTCTGTGTGTGCAGAGTGTCAGTCTGC
>RJWT010030362.1:0-14663 GCA_004365215.1 Cuniculus paca | reverse complement strand
TACATGTATAAAACATTTTCTAACATTCATAGCAAAACTTTAGAATATACTCAATTTTTTGACTCTTGATTTTTAGATGAATCATCAACTTGATGGAACATAATTATTTCTAAAAAATAACTATTCAAGTACTTAAAATTCACCAAGAAAGACATAACTATGAACTTTGAAAGAGTTCAAAAGATTAGAAAAACACACCTGGTGATTTTCCAAAACTTAGTGACTCTGAGTTGAAAAATATTTCAGTGTAAGTTGATGCATTAATAAAATAATAGTGCATTTCTTTTTCTCCTATTTATTATTGGGTGGCAAAATAAAATATAGTAATCTTCTTAAAATATACTAAAATGTTGCCAAAATAATATCCAAAGCAAGAATGTCTATAGCCATTTAATCAATGTCAGATTTAATATTTTAATAAAGAAAAAATCAGTTAAGTAAGTTTATAAAGATATAGCAATTTTAGGGACAGGTAAATGTCTAATCATACCAATATTATTTAAAGTAAGAATATATTTGAAGTATTAGCATAATATTGATATCATAACAGATTTTTGAATGTATTTACTTGTTCACTTAATATCTACTTGTTCACTTAATATAATTAAGATAAAAATGTTCACTTTTTGTGGATAAGCAGTTTATAACCATTCGAGAATTAATCAATGTCTCACGATATGAAAGATAAATATGAGGAAGGTGTTTGGAAAGCTTTTACTTCAGGATCCTAAACTGGAAATGGTTGTGGGATTTTGTTTGATTTGATTATCTGGCCTATTTATTAATAGATTATTTCTTCTTGTCCCATACTGGCTAAAGGTGTGTGCCTGTATTTTACACCCTATCATCTTTTTTTTTTTTTTTTTTTTTTTGTCTTTTTGAGACAAGGTCTTGCTATGCAGTTCAGGCTGTCCATGTGCTCACTTTGTAGCCCAGGCTGGTCTCGAACTCGCAAGGATCCTCCAGCCTCAACCTCCCAATTTCTGGGATTATAGGCATGAGCCACCACACCCAGCTCCTATCATCTTTTTGTGGATGTTTCCTGTTGTAACAAGAAGGCTGTCTCTTCCTGTGGTACAGGAAGGCCATTTGTTATTTGACCTTGCAATTTATAGACTGAATAGATTCAGACTCCCCTGATTCAAATATTATAAAGACAAAATTGTACAATTAGTATTTCAGAAAAGAACAACTAATATAACCTATAGGAAAACATAAAGGAATTCATAAAGAAATTTTACTAAAGTTCTGTGCTATAACAAGTTGAGGACAGTACGGATACTTCCTGGCATCTGTCCAGAGAAGAGCAACGTGCATGGGTTGGAAATAAGATGTGAAGATCTTTTACCCCATGAGTTGGCTTGGGTCACATCCAATAAAACACTGAAGGTAGGTGTGAGCACAAGATCATGTTTTTTAAAAAGTCTAAACAAAATCACACTTCATACACACTATCAGCGAGCCCCCTGTTCTCTGGGTAAAGATTGAAGAATGAATGCTTCAGTTCTCCAAAAGCCACTGGGAAATGTCAGCACCATCTAGTTAATGAATTCCTGATTTGTTTGGCATTTGCACTTTCTTAAGAAATTGCTGATGTGTTTAGACTTCCTCTTCTCCTCAGCAGCGGTGAAATTTGTTGATTATGATGGCCTTATATAACATCATCCAGGCAGAAAGCTAAAAGATTACACATTAAAAAGAAACAGTTCTGTTTATTACCAGGCATTGTGCTTCCACATATGCATATCTCTGTTCCTCAGTCTTTGCCCGGCTCCCTTTGTAGGAAATGCTTTGTTCAAAGTACTTCCATGGCAGGCCTCCACTCATGAAAATGTCATTTGCTCTGCCTAGTTGTGATAGAAAGTCTTTTTCACCTATTGAAATTTGTTAAATTTCCTTCCAATATTTTTGTCTCACTCTTAGAAAAACAGTTAGTGGAGGCCCTTTTAAAAACATGTCGATTTAATGAGGAATTGATGTTTGTATTTGAAAGCATTTTTCAAAGAAACTTGCCTCTGTACATCTGAATAAAAGCAGGCAGTCTTTACAGATTTCATTCAAGCAAGACAAATAATCTAGACTATCTATATGCCACATAAGTTACCCATAAATACTTTTAACTGTATATTTGTTTTAGGAGCCATTCCACCATAGAAAAGAATCCTAATCATTTTGGTTTCAGTTTTATAAGGATCAGTTGGGTAAGAAACTGTGAGGCTAAAATTATTCAATTAAATATCTGTAATATAATTCGAAAGTAGACAAAAAACACCTTTTATATTCTCCACCTCGGTATTACTGCCTTGACCAGGCCAGTACTGAAAGTTATAGCTCACAGTGTAAGCTCTTTGGACAGAGAGTACACTTAACTTAGTTGTCAAGCTTCATGCTTGTACTTATTCTAATGGGCCAAAATCTCTCCATTAGGCAAAATCAGCTTGCATTTTGGAATATTTCTACTCCCATGCATTTCTATATGGATCACACTATTCTTGAAACACACGTTTCTTTCTGGCCCTTGTTTCCATAGCTGGTCCTCTCAGCCCTGTCTCAAATATGACTTCAGCGCCTAGTGCTTCTTTTACAACCCTCTTGAGCAACTCCTACTGATCTGCATGATGATTTTTCCCTATCATTTGTGACCAGTCAGTTCCCTAAGTAAACTCTGAATGACCCTTTCTGTCAATGCATTAAAAACAGTGTCTTCTTTCTCCAAGATAGGTGCTTCAAAGACTTTTCATATCTGTCATGAAAGCTTATGCCAGAATTTCACAATGTCCGTGCTATTAAAATTTGGGGCTCAGTAACACTTTGTTGTGGGTCCCTGCCCTGTGTATTGCAAGTATTTGATAGCATCACTGGCTTCTACCTACCATAAATAAAACAAAAACAAAAACAAAACTAACATACTCACCACCTGCCAAGTTATGACAACCAAAATGTCATAGACACTGGCGCTTGTCTCCTGCAGGTAAAATTGCTTCCTTCTACTGGATTATCCCACTAGTCTCTCTGCTTAGTTTTCTTCCAGTTTTCAGTGTTATGATTTAGATCAGGATTGGGCCCTCTTCTGCTCAACCTTTGCTACTTCCACAAGGATAGTCTACTGGAGATCCTATGATGGCTCCCTGTTTGGAGGTCCAGGGATAGGAGAGCTTAGTTTGTCATTTTGTGAGTTGGTAGTATTTAGGTAGTGATTATCAACTGACAAAGTAGAAATTATGGTCAGCTTCGGTGGTTCTATAGGTTTAAGCCTTGGTAAGGACCAGAGATTTATAACTTATTTAAACATTTTCTAAACCATTCTAGGGAAAGGCAAAAGTTTACTAAAGAATCTAAGATTGTCCTTGGGATGTATATATAATCTGGGACTCCCTGGTATCTATCAACTAGTTCATCTTCCTGTGGACACAGAAATTCTAAACTTCAGTTAGAATAAGGAGAATGGATTGATGATCAGATTGATTAATATAAAATATATGGATCAAAATTGGACTACAGATTGATATTAAGAGGGAATAAAAATAAGACAGGGAATCTTAGCTACATCTCAGGTCTTACCTTCAAAACAGATGAACCATAATCCAGTTCTTTTACAGGACAGAATGAAGCTATCCATGAATTTGGTGATTGCTAACTTTTGGGATTCTTTGATCTCCATAAAAGCCTGAATACCACAACCTCCTTACCCACTAGTAGTAGTCTCAAATGTGCGTTGGCAGAATTAGTTAAAAATAGGATGGCATGGTATCCATTTTTCTGAAGTATAAGGGCTCCTGAAATACTTTGAAGATAGTTTAGTACAGAAAAACAGATGGAACAAATTAATAACTGTTTACATGAAAATATTAGAAAAACCAAGGACTAAGATAACACTATGTCTAGTGTAGACAAAAGTTCCAATCAATCTTATAAGGAAAAAGGACTTTGAAAGACCAATTACCCTATTTTGGAGTAAAAGACACTGAAAAGAAAACACGAACTGGCTGACAGGATAATGTCCCTTGGAGTGAGTAGCTGCTCTTGTCTGCCAATAATTGCCTTCACCAAAAGGAGAAAAATTGTCACAAGATTTCAGAAACAGAATGCTCCACTTCTTGTTGATATTGAGACTGCACTGTTTTCCTTGTAAACACTGCTTTTTCATCATTTGTTTCTGTGAGTAACAAAAATGTTTCCATGTTTCCCTCAGACCCTATCTTTTCCTGAGCCACTTCCTGTCTTTCTGGGCCTTCTTAGTACTTAGAACACTTTCCGCGGATTTTCACCTTTCCAATCTGTTGAGAAGACACTGTACTTGTTAATGAGGCCCTGCTTTTACCAGCACCTGGCTGTCCTTCTGGAACTCCCAGGAGAAGCCTTAGCGTGTAATTTGATGATGGCATAGTGTCTTATTCTGTTCTAGCAACTTTAACAAAATGCCATAAACTAGGTGACTTATAAACAACAAATCTATCTTTCATAATTCTAAAGGCTAAGGAGTTCAAGATTAAGCCACTTACAAATTACATATCTGGTAAGGGACTGTATTTTGGAATATGTTTTCACCATAACCTCATACCATAGAAAGGAGGAGGGCTTTCTTGTTCTCTTCTCTTGTAAGAACACTAATTCTATTCATGGGAGATCCACCCCCATGCCCTAATCGCCTCTCGAAGTCCCATCCTCCTGGTGCCATCACCTTGGCTGTTATCATTTCCAATGTGAGTTCTGAGGATACACATTTAGACCACAGCACAAACTAATTGCTGCAAGACAGTTCTTCAAGTAGCCATGAAATCACCTGGGTTCTTCTCTCCCCATTTCCTTGCTCACTTTTCTCAAGAATAACACAATGTGCTAGGAATGCTATGTCCTGAGTAGCGAGGAACTGCCTGAAATAAGTTGGGAATTGTTACTGTCCCTCCGTCTTGAGAAATAGCACTTTGTTCCTCATTCCCTTGGCAACGAGTTGTGTTTCCAGCTTTATGCCTGCGCTTTTCATGACCCTAGAAGTTTAGGTGCAACTCAGAGTGGGCTGAAGTTCTCAGCTGAGACCAGATCCACCATAGGTAACATGCTCAAGCCTTAGGGGACTGGCTTACATGGATCCAAGACTTCTTTAGTTCCAGATACTATGTGTAAATAATAAATATGCTTCTTGTAATGTGTTGTGTTTGAGCAAGATATCTTTCACCAGACTTATACGAATTCATAACTGGTACATAATCAGTGAGTTTACAGTTACCTATAGTTTCATGTCTCCCCTACCAACATCTTACACCTTGAATCTGTCATTAGTTGCTTCTTTCTTGGCCAAAGAAAGTTCAGACATGGACTACAGAAGGGAGGTTGTACCCTGATAGGTCTCAACCAACCCTGCTGCTCCTCTATGGAAATGCCCCATATGGTCTAAGAAAGAGGCTGTGGGAGTGGGCAGTCTATCTGTTCAGTACGGAAATAACTCATTGTCCTCTTCGTAATATCTTCATAATAAGACCAAAGGGCATGACTGCTGCTTTCAACAGGATGTAAGGGACATTGGCAATATTATGTTATTTTCACTTCTCTGTAGACATCGATTTTAACACCATTTCATTCTGTCATAGAAATAACTGCTCACTCTGCAGCAGTGGCTATGTGCTCAGCATTCTTTCTAATGGTTTGCATTCAGAACCACCTCAGCTGTTTGCATTCTCTTGGGAAAATCAACAACCCACACAGAGTTGCTTTCTAAAGGTTTAGAGAACCACCCTCTTAATTCGATTGCACAATCATAACCTTAGAGTCACCTGATTTAAAGACTTTCAGTTTCTTCAGGACTCTTATACACCACACATTTTATAAATATCCAGTTAGATAAAATGAGATCATTCTGTTGCACACTTTTATGCTGAAATTTTGCAGAAATTACTCTCTCTGGCATTGTCTCCATTGCTGATAATGGAAACAGATTTTGTGAACTTCTGGATGTGGGTGGCTTCTACCCAGGATCTTGGGATCAAAGATCTCTGGATGCTGATTCTTCTTTTGGTGGCTGCATGTGTGTGTGTGTGTGTGTGTGTGTGGTGTGTGGGTGTGATGTATGTATGTGATATGTGTGTGGTGTGTGTGATATGTGTGTGTGTAACAAGTTTTTTGATTGTTAAATTGAGATTTTTTTGTTTGTTTAATTTTCATTTTAATTTTTCTTAGTATCCTTTTGCAATACATTCCTTGTGGGAAGTTGATACATGGATACAGCACATTTTAATTCTTTTTTCATCCAAAAAAAGGTAATGGGATCAAAAGATGGAAGGAGGGTGAGAATAAATATTCTTTTCTTACCCTGGAGAGTTCCCAAGTACATTTGAAACATATTTCTTCTACTTTCAGATAATAGAATAGTCTCATCAGTCTTACCAAACCAAAAAAAGACCTGCAGCAAGGTAAGAAAATGTTCTGTCTTTTACCTATTTTTCTCAGCTTTCCTCTTTGCTCCTGCTAGTCTCTATCCTGTCTTTGCTTCTTCCAAGATTGAAGTTGGAAAGAGTGATGAGTAGTACAGAAAAATAAAATGTTTCTTTCATTCATGCCATTGATTTAACACTTTCTTGGTGACTAGGTTCATTTTCTGGCAGATGTTTAGATGTAATCTCTCCCTTATGAGGCACGTACATATCTTTAGATGAATGCACATCCTACCTCCACCCTACCGGAACTAGGAGACTTCCTTTGCAGCTCCCTAACATAAAGCAATCTCACCGATCCTGCAGCTGACCTCTTATGACCTTCTTCTCTGGCCAAATAGCCCATCTTCTTTCTGGTCTTTCACCATTGACCCCTCAGACAGTCACATTTTAAGACATCTACAGCCAAGTTGCGTTTTGCAATATTTACTAAGCCTCTGAAGGACAATAACAGGAACAACATTTTTTTGCCCTACTGGAGTCTCTTTCTTTTCTCCAGAATTTTCTATTTGGGGTTAAGAAAGAGATTTTATAACTTCAAACTTCAGGAGGAACAGGTCAAGTGCTCCCAGAGTTTTCCCCCCATGTACTTCTCTGGTTTTATAATTCAAGCATTGATGTAGCAACAGTGAGTAGTGTCAGTGTGCTTCACTTGACTGCACTTCACAGATAAAATGTGTCATTTACAAATTGAAAGTATGAGGAACCCTGATTGGGAGGTGCTGTTTTTCCAGCTGCACATGCTTACTTCACTGTGTCGAATTTTGAATTGTTTCAATATTTCAAGCATTTTCGTTATACTATTATACCTGCTACGATGATCTGTGATCAGCGACTTGATGTTATACCATAATTACACTGCAGTTATCTTGTAATTCTATTTTAATTACATTGTAATTGTAACGGCCCCTATAAATCCACTCTGCTTATGCTCTGTCAATGGAGCAACGCCTCCAACAAGGTTTACAACATGATTTACTGAGTATTTTAAGCCCCAAGAATGGTGTTTTAGTCACTTTGTTGCTAAGACCCAATACCTGACACACACAGCTTAAAGGAAGAGAGGATTATTTTGCCTCACAGAGTCAGAAGTTTCAATCTATTGTCGTGGGCTCAAATCTATAAATGGTGCAGTGGAAAGGCCTGGTGCAGGAAAACTGCTCACCTCACGGAGACCAGGAAGCAGAGAGCTAAGAGAAGGAACCAGGAGTGAGATGCAGCTTTCCAGGTCACATCCCCAATGACCCATCTTTTCAGACCATCCCTCACTTCCTAATAGCACAGTTTGCCCTGCACTCTTCAGTGAATGAATCCCCCATGAACCGATCACCTTCCCAAAGTCCCACCTCTGAACACAGGAGGCTTTGAGGGGGCATCCTAGATCAAAACCATAACAAAATGTAAACATCTGAAATGAACTCAGAACATTGAGGCAGCCATGACAGCACAACTGAAGACAGTCATGAAAGGGGACCTTGAAAGCTACTTCAGCAAGTATCAAGAATGATGGAATAAGCGTTCAAAGCAAGGGAAAGTATTTTGAGGGAGGTTAATAGCAATGTGTAATTTATCATACATTTTTTAAAAATTTTAAGTATTCACGATATTTTTCTATCATACTTCATATGTTGATTGTTAAATATAAAAGCACTAAAGTATTATTGAAATGGTTGCCAAGTTACAGGGAATAGTTAGAGAGTGTACAAAATTCAGATTTCTGTGATGGAATCCTGAAATCTGAATTATTTACATTTACTTTATGTAATCCTCATGAAAATGGTCTGTGTCCTTAAATAATAAAACCATGCACCATGAATTTATTGATTTATTCATGGAGAATCAGAATTAAGTCTAGAATGCACATTTTAGAAATTTTTCCTATTGTGGCCAACATATTTTCCTCCTAAATTCATCTCCTATTTTTTTTCTGAAAAACTTATGCAAAAGTAAAAGTGGAAAAAAAAAGTACAAATGGATTTAGTATGACTGATAATGTTTTGCTTTTTTTTTTTTTTAAGAGTTAGCAGCATTGTCCCTCTGGAGTGTGTGTGTGGGGGGGAATAAAAATTCATTTTCCATGTATTTATTCTATCTCTGTTATACACCATAGTGGCAACTTAAATTCTCTATGTCTACATTTTTCTCTCCAAATTACTACTTTTAAGTTGTCTATATATGACTTCCCTGGGAAGAAATCTGAGAATGAAGGAATAATGATAATTTAGATTGCTGAACTAACATGCATGCATCGGGCTAATGTTGTATTATTTACTATTTAAATGCTTGAAAAATCTATTAGATTATTGGCTTCCTAGGTTTGAAATTCTTCACGAATGTTCCTAAGTTTCCCTTTTCTAGATATTTCCAGAGTATTACATTACACTGCACACGTGCCTGTGTTCATTTATAGATGTGTTTCCTTAAGAAGTGGTGTATTAGTGATCTCACTGTATACAATGAGATAGAAGCTATGCATTTCTTTCTTTTCCAAGAAAATAAAAACTGATGCACAGAATGATTGTCTACTATAGCTGAAATTGCAGCGGGGTATACTTGCCTTATTAAGATGAAATTTCTGGTTTTGTTTATTCTGGTAAAGAAAAAAAGCTCTATTCCCAAATAAAAGATTAGTCTAGGGACTTGGCACATCAGGGCTGCAATATCAAATAGAGAAGTGAATGGGTTGAGTATTATAGCTCAGTCTTTATATTGGTTTATTTGTAGGTAGGAAAAACAAAAAAAATGGAGAAAGTATTAGCTCACATTAAAAGGTAAAACACAGAGAGGCTACTGTCATTTCAGGGTATGCTTGTTGATTTCCAAGTAAGGGCCCTGTCCCTGAAGTCATTAAAACTACTGCTCTCCTGAGAAGAGACCAGGATACTTTACCTTCAAAGCTGAATAAACCTGATGAACCACTTTGTCTCTCTTTATGAGAACAGGAGTCCCAAGGTTCTCATTCTTTGCCTTTTTCAAAAGCTATCAGAGATTATCTCTGCTACTTTCTTTACAAAAGGATGTAGGGACATACATTCAGCAAAATTTCCAAGTTACAAACCTTGTAAATATTTCAATTTCTTATTATTTCAATTTCTTATTAACATTTCTCAAGAAGACATCTTTGAAGTAAATAGGTATGATTAGTTAATGTTTATTTGTGTGGATTTTTAAAAAAAGATTACTGTTCCTTCAAGTTATAGTACTTAAAAAATTCAAATGGACTATATATCTTCTTAAGAAAATACATGAAGGGCTGGGGATCTAGCTCAGCGGTCTAAGTGCCTGTCTGGCAAGCGCAAGGTCGTGAGCTCAATCCCCGGTCCCGCAAAAAAAAAAAAAAAAAAAAAAAAAAGAAAATACATGAGTATTAAATTTTTCAGTTATTAGATGAGAGGTAATGTAGAAATTTAAAGTATTGTTTCAATGTCTTTCAGGGAAAAGTCAGTGTTAGACCAATACGACATCTATGAATGACTTTATATATAGATATGCAGCTAGTTTTCTTGGACTTGTCTTTCCTGCACTTGTCTTGGACAGCCTTGAAATGACCATTTCCTGTTGAAGTTGTGTGGGGCACAGCTGATGGGAAGGATGCCTGAAGATGTGCAGTGGAAAATAAATAGGAAGTAGTAGACTAGTGACGTTCTGAAAGTACTCTCTTACGAACTGGGAGGAGAGCACACAGGATTCAATTCTCCAAACAACATGGATTCAGTTACACTTAGGGACATGTAGGGAATAGCTTGTGTTCTCACAAACTATGCTGTTCTAGTCTCATGGACTGGTAAGATTACTAAGCAGCACTAACTGCAAATCTGTGTGCATTAAAAATGAGCTTTTGATAGGCTTTTCGATGTCACATGGTGTATAGGCAGCTTCTGACTAGTTGATGAACACAATACCTGCTACCCGCAGTTTAAAGGAGGACCAGTTGAATTTGGCTTATGGTTTCAGGGCATTTAGTCCTTGGCTAATTGGCTTTAAGGCAAAAACATCATGGTGGAAGGGTGTGGCAGAGCAAAACTGTTTAGTTCATAGAAGTGGGAAGCAGACCAGTGGAACACTGCATGTTATGATTTGTATATAGGTGGCCCTCCACAAGCCTCATGTAGTCATGGAAGTGGCTGAATCTAGCATTTGTGATTGATTGCATAATGCTGGGTTTAGCGCTGGGATTAGGGCTGGGGTTATTGGTGAGAATGCTGAGCCTGTCCAGGGGTGAAGCCTGCATACTATGTAATGGAGGGAAGAAGGCGTGTTCTCTCTCTCTCTTTTGCCACTCTTCTGCCCTGTTTTGCTCTTGCCACTTGTGAGCTGCCATGAACAGCTGCCCCCTCAGCCATGTCAATCTGCTTTGGAGCTGGCTGGATATGAACTGAAACCTCCAAACTGTAAGAAATAAACCTTTCCTTCCTTAATTTTGGGTGTAGGGTATTTTGTCTCAGCAACAAAAGAAAAGTAACCAAGACACTGCACAATAAGAAAGGATGAGGGAACCAATATAGACCCCAAGGTCATACCTCTATGGCCCACCCAGACTCCAGGCTACTCAGAAGTGTGCACCACCAATCCTTTGGTTAGATACCAAAGCCAGTCAAGTTGACACTTAACCCTAACCACTACACACAGTCTGGTGTCCCCATTTGGCAATTGCTTTCCCAAGAACCCTCTAAATTCTTAAGGGTCCTTGATCTTTTATTTTTTTGCAGTTTGCTTTATAAGGTCATCCAAAGTGTAGAAGTTAAAAGTATTACGTGGAGATTACTGGTGGTCATAAATCAGGTTATTTACATTGATTAAGTGTCAATATTGTTTTGGGAGTTAATGGGAAAATAAGGTAATTACAAAATTTCTATTCTTTGCATTTATGTTTACTCTGGAGGACTTTGTTAGATTTTTCTCTTAATTAAAAAAATTAGTCCACTTAACCAAATTGTACATTTCTTATGTGATATTAATAAATAGCAAACTTTTACCATGGACTATAAGGGGAAAACAGCAACTAATTGGAAAGGAGAAAAAGAAGAATATAATTTAAGACTAATAAAATTTGGAATATTGGCAAAAGGTTGTTTTGCTACCCTGTCTTTACATAATTATAAATAAGTTTTGTTTAGATGTAAGTGATTTCCTAAGAAGAATGAAAGCTTTTGAAATCATTTTTAAGAGCCCTTCTTGATATAGCTAAGTACTTTAGCTCTCATTAGTGTGCTACATTTTAAATTTTTTTGTTGTCCTCAGTTGTATGCTATTTATACAATTAAAAGAACATTAAAATATAAAAAAACTAAAGCATAAAATACTACCAGCTCAGAATTGTGCAGCTTATTTTTTGCCTTTAGAAATTTCAACATTGAGGGCTGGGCATTTAGCTCAATGGCCTAAGTGCCTCCCTGGCAAGCATGAGGTCATGAGTTCAATCCTTGGTGCTGCATTAAAAAAAAAAAAGTCAAAGAAATTTCAACATTGACTTGAGCTTGGTGTCACAGATCTACAATCTCAGCTATTCAAAAGGCAGATTCAGAAGGACACCCATAACTTCAACCTCAAAAGCTTGAGACCAGCTTTGGAAAACCACAAGACACCATATCAAAACAAAACAAAAAAACCAAAAACACAGGAATTATAATTTTGTATTATGTTGTGCTATTTTATTGTATTCTTCTATAACATTATTTCTATTCTGTTAAATTTTACAACCTCTTTTTGATTCCCATTCAGATAGACTTAGTGCCTGTAACCATTTATCTCTGTTTACATAACTCCAAATTTAAATAAATGGAATTGGAACAATTTGTAGGACATCAGTGTTTCATCATTTAGAATACTTTTTGTGGTGAATATAAAAAAAGGGAAATTATACCAGATTTTTAAAGAATAAAATGTAAAGGCATGGATAAAAACCACAAGTAATTCTGAACTAAGTTTTTAAAAAACTGAATTTATTATTTGGGGCCACACTTGATTACACTGATTTCTTTTGGAGGTACATTTGGTATAGCCTTTCATAGATAATCATTATGTTTATACCTAAGCAATTTCTAATAGGTAGAACATGTATAATGCAGTCTTTCATTGCTTTAAAATAATTCAATTTGATGTAATTAAAAATTTGTTAAATTTCTCACCGTGGTGGTCAAGAATTAGAAGAATCATACTAAATGTGTGTTCACTCACATTTGAGTATATTTGAGATTAACACACTCACTCAGGGTACCAATTCCTATCTTATCTGTGGACAATGATCTCTAACCCGTTTCTTATTGAACCATTCTTGATAACATACATTTTAAAAATTCTCACAAACTAAAATCGTACTTCAGATTAATTTTGGGAAACACATAAAGCTCAACAAAGCCAAAATACATACTGAGGCTCAAAAGGGTGGTCTGGGTCACTGTGAGAATCTCGTTCCTCTCTAACCCGGACCATTCCAGAGCGTGTGAGCTTCCACAGTAGGGGCTCGAATACAAATGTTTTCATCCTATTAACTCATTAGAATGGCTGTAAATATTTCCAGGGAATTGTTATCTAGCCTGACTCAACTCAAACTCTGTTTATTTTTCCCAAGTTTTACTTGGCCTCTTTTTTCTCAGCTCACTTCTCATTTACCAGCAAGTAGTGTTTATGGTGATAATGTAGCTGTAAAATATCAGGAGGTCTGGAAAGATTTCAAACACCCAAATATCACCAGAAAGGATAAATTTTTATTTTCAAAAAACAGATATGCTTATAAGCATTCTGGAAAACAAGAAAACTCTACATTGATATTAGCTTTCAAAAACACATTACCATATAAACTTTAAAAATGGCAATTTGATTGAGAAAGCTTTTGCTTTGAGTTAGTTACATAGAACAGCATAATAGTAGTTACCCAAAATGCCAGTGTATCTTTGCATATGCACTTTGAAGCTAAGACATAGTCTATTTTTAGATGACGGTATTACGGCTCTCCATTTCTGTTCGACCAACATAATGTGCCTGTTCTACACCTACAATGCAAATAATGTGTAGTAAGGCACAAGGATTTAGTATTAATTCCTTTTGATTATGTAGTATAGAAAAACGGGTTGATTGCAATTCAAAGAAGAACTAAATCCATTCATTTCTTCTCTTTTAATTGTACTGCTTGAGATTTTTTTGTATATTTTAAAACAATGAGCTTACTGTTGTAAAGTTTGGGTAAATATAATCAATTAATTGGTATTGTGCTTCTATAGCGAAGACCCCAGCAGAGAGAAGGCTGTTTGACATGACAAGAATGAGCTGAGAGATATGGGAAAAGACATTTTACAACATATATTTATTCAGAAATGCATCGCAAGACCAGCCTGTTGAGGATGAACAGTTACTTTACTGAACAATCTCCCAAATCATATCTAAGTTTTCAGTAGTGTGGTAGGTATAGAAGATAATTAACAGTATGAGAAATATTCAGAACCTAATAGACTTGCAAAACACAAGTAGGGATAATATAGCTTTCAGCCACAGTTTTCCTGTCTTGAATTCGTCTCAGTTGGAATGCTGGCTATTTTTCTAGCTGTAAATAGAGCAGGCTTTGAATCTTGGTAGAGTGACTATCCTTACTGTGCAACGAGGTCCCTTTTTGCATGTAAATTTTCAGGTTATTTATTGTTTATCTCCATGTGCCAACACTTCTTTTATCTACTCCACATGGAATACTAAACAGTAATACTGAGGGGAGATGTTTACAAATGCGTATTCTATCAAGTTTCCATATCTCAACTATCATCCCTCCCTAGCTTTTGTTGCTGAAAAGCACAGGCCAGAGCAAGGAGAGACCACTCAAACACACTCACCTGCTTAGTCTTATGCCGAGTCAAGCTGACGAGCTATTGTGGAGTCTAGTCTTTCTCCTTCAGTATAATTAATTTCACTGACTAAAGAGATCAATTTCTTTGTTCATGTACCTGTGGGATGAAACCTGAACATAATAGCCCTCTTTTCCTGTGTGACCGACACTCAAGTTGGCAAATTCTGTCTGGTTGAGTGGAGTCACTCGGAGAGTTCAAACCATCATATTTGAAGGAAGGAGGCAGGCTTGTGATGAAATGTCTGCTTACTCACATAGAAAGAAAGGCTCATTGGCTGTCATGAATTGATTATAGACTCTCTGGAGCTATTTGAATATCTGGGGAATGTTATCACTGGTGGTAGCAGTAATGATTCTTTGTAAGGTGGTTATTTTTTAAGGACACTGAACTTCTTTCCTTT
>RJWT010030361.1:0-14701 GCA_004365215.1 Cuniculus paca | reverse complement strand
TTCTGAAAAATCAAGGATTTCTTTGGTTGAGGGAGTTTGTCTTATAAGTCTTTCATGATTCTCCTTAGCCACATCTGTGTCTTTCTCAGGACCATGTATTTTGTGCCACTTTTGTTTCTCCCTTCCCTGCTTGCATATATGATTACTTTTCCCTTGTACACTGCTGCTTTGCTTTATGAGAATCCTTCAATTTTATCCTACAGAAATATTTAGCTCTTGCTGTGGGTATTTAATTCGCTCTTGTTAACAGACCATATCAACAGGTTCTATTTAGCGTAAGGTGTTTAACATTGTGCTTGCCCAATTCAAGTTCTAAAAATGTTAACTAAATCATTAAAGCCTGAATCTGTGCAGTTAACCAATAAATTGTTCTTAGTGCTAGACACTTGCTATTGAGGTATTTTCCACTCTTCAACCTGGAACTTCCTGTTAAATAGCTTCTTTCTTCCTTTCTTTCTTTCTTTCCTTTCATTTTACTTTTTTTCCTTGTATTATTTAATGCTCATTATTCTAACTCTTGTTTTTTTAAGGCATTGTAGGTTTTTCTCAGAAACTATGATTAACTTCAGTATGAAATCATGTTTAGAAAGGGTCACTTGATTTTCTCTTTTTTTTCCACAGATGCTTATCTCGTAATTCTAATGTATTTGACTTTTATCCATCACTGGCTATTCTGTGAATCAAATGTGGGGAAAACATATACAGTTATTAAGCTCAGTATAATTCATGTATTCTTTTGGATAGCAATAAACAAGCTCAAATACAGCAGGATTTTTAAGGGTTAACTGTACCTTGAAATATTTTGTCAATGGTTTTGTTCCGAAAATTTATGTCAAACTTTGCAATTATATCCTGAAACATATGGCATGCAGCAATACCCTCTTTCTCTAAAAATGTCATCAAAATTTTTTATAATAAAAAGAGTCACTGATATGAAAGCCATAAATTCTTCCTAGAGATGTGAATCTACATTCAGATTTAATTCCGCATAGGTCAACAAAGCAGAATCTGTTTGTGATCGCTATTTATGTGGACGGTCTGTGACATTTGATTGAAGATTGCCCTTCCTGGTGTTTGCCCAGATGAACTAAGATGGGTTTCCCTTGGGCAAGAAATACAAATAAATGTCTTTGATCATCTCAACTCTGAATGCTGAATTCGTCACTCGCAAACAGGCTCCAGAGTCTACAGCATTTCCAATTCAAAAATTAAGCATGCAGATGCCAAAATAACTACATTCGGTAGAATAGATATTGTCCATGTTTATATAGAGATAAGAAATAATTCCCAGTTCCAGATGGAGGGATCAGTTCGGGTCATGAACACAAATATTTTTTGTCCTCCTGTAAATATTGGCAGCTTGGATAATAAATGAAGAAATCTCCATTTGTGGGACTTGGCCATTGAAAAGACTTCAAACAATCTTTCTTGCAACATCCAACATTCCCAAATCCTCCTTTAATTATTTTCAATGATTTTGTAATATTCAAATTTTCCAGCACGAATTGCTACAGACTATTTGAGTGCTTTTAGTAAACTCTTAAGACCAGAGTGTAGTGTCAGAAAACTATAATTCCACCCAACTGGGAGGCTGAGGCAGGAGAATCACAAGTCAGTCTGTAATTTTAGCAACTTGGCAGGGTGAGTCAGGAATATTATAAGGTCAGCTTGGGCAACGGACTAAGACCACCTCTTAAAACAAATGATAAAATGGGATGGGGATGTAACTCAGTAGTAGACCATTTGTCCAGAAAGCAAGCGATTGTGAGTTCAGTCACTTTTCCTTAACCCCACTCAAGAGAATAAAAACAAAATCAAAACTTTAATAGTCTCTGGAAAGATGTGGCTTTTTCTCTACTTGCATTGGATGAACACTCAATGAACCCCATTGAGAAATATAGTATTGGGTGAACAGTCAATGAACTCTTTATACAAACTATGACTGAGGAAATTCTTCTGATGAGATGGCTGGGAGTTGCCCCAAGTGAATGACCCTTGAGAAGAAACACTTTCATATAATCAGAGATTCCTTGAAAATCAGGCTTAAAACCGATGGAAGAAAACACATTGCAGGACTGTCTTCACCAATAGTCATCTTGGTAGGATGAGACAACACTTAGCTCTCAAAGGTGTGGGGGGAATTAACTTTAGATGACTCATCTAAGAGCCGATTGAATACAAGTTCGGTAAATGGGGCTGCATCCATTGACTAATTGGGTGTTTGATGAGAGACCAGCCAGAAGTTGGACATTTGTTTCCTCGGCAAAATGATATATATGAACATGAATGTCAGAATGCTTTTCACTCTTAGACAAAGCTGAGAAGACACCCTAACTTCTTCTGCAAAAGTTCTGGAGCCCTGTCTACCTACTCTTGCAAAATTGGTTCTTTTCCAGGACTGATTTCAAAGTTCACGCAGGACAGCACTTTCCACAGATGATGTTGTGATATTTTGTTCCCAAATGCATCGTTGAACATATGTTATAATGCATGATTACCATAACATAGCACACTATAAAATATATAATATTTATAAGCGGCATAAATATGCATTATAATATGGCTTGTATAATGATGCATTGTATATCATTATAACAACATTGATATATGTTTTAATGTAATAATGCATAATGATGTTTTATAAAATTGTGATTATCACATATGATATAATTTTAAATAACTCACACCAGTCATTTTAACAATTTGTCATGAAATTAAATATGGTAAGAGCTGGATGTGGTGGTGCATGCCTGTAATTCCAGCACTGGGGAGGCTGAGGCAGGAGGATCATTTGAAGTTTGAGATCAGCCTGGGCTACAAAGTGACCTCAAGACCAGCCTGAACTGCATAATGAGACCCTGTCTCAAAAAGACAAAAAGACAAAAAAAATTTAAAAATTCAATACGGTATATAGTAATTATGATTATTTTTTATAACTACTGTATTATAGTATTACTTTAGTAATAGTAGTAAAACCATAACTTTATTAATATATTTTTAAGCAATATAATTTTGATAAGTTATAGTTCTAATATGATGACAACATAAATATATACTTCTGTAATAAATACGATTCATTACAAATATGGAATATATGTGATAATTATGATAAACTGTATAATAGCTTTATCATAATTATTATAATTTAATAATGTTAGAATACTATATCTGTGTAGTGCTATAATATTAATATCACATATAATGATTTTGACGTGAGTAATATATTAGGTAATATGATATGCCTGTGATGTAATGTTAGCATCATATGCACTAATTTTAATGCAATATACTGCAGTGTAAGTATAATTTTGTGATAGTGTAGTTTAGAATATAAAATGTAATTATAAATACCTAGTAAAGATATTTTAGAAGCATAAAAAATAATTCATCTAAAATTTCTGTGGAATTTTACAGAGCACAAAATATTTACACCCCTTCAAACTAAAAGACAGAATCAAAATATGGGCAGCCAAAATGAATAGACTTTTTTCAGAAATACATATGACCAATAAATCTTGAAGAAATGCTTGTTACTGGCCATTAGAGAAATGCAAAGTAAAACAACACTGAGATTCAATCTCACCTCAGAAAACATCGTTATCAGCAATAAATCCAATGGTAGTAAATGCTAATGAGGCTGTGGGAGGAAAAGAACCCTTCTACATTGTTGGAGACGGTGAAAACTAGTACAACCACTGTGGAAATCAGTATGGAGATTCCTTCAAAAATGAAATCTGGAAATTCCTGTCAATTCAGCCATTCCCTTTCCGGGTATTTTCCTAAAAGAGTTAAAGACATCATATTACAGAGACCCATGCATATCCATATTTACAGCAACACAGCTCATAACAGCTAAATCTTGGAAGCAGCCAATATCTCCCTACATATGAATGGATAAAGAAAATGTGGTATTTGCACACAGTGAAGTACTACATTGCCATAAACAAGAATAAACGAGTCAGTATTAGGAAAACGGATGCACCTTGAGACCATAATGTTAAGTGATATAAATCAGACACACAAGCTTCACTATCACATGGCTTGTGTCATGTTACCAACCTCAAGTATAAATAAACAGCAAAACAAATGATGATAGGAAAATAAGAGGATAGATCTTTGTCAAATGGGAAGGGGACCAAGAAGTGAATGGGGGTTCCAACAGGAGGATGAAAAGGGAATTAAGATGTGTTCTATCCAAGTACCAACTCCACACAAGGAATACAAACAGTTCACACAACAAACATAGACTCAGAACAATAAATATATAACTAACTAATTTGCAAGAGGAAATGGTGATAATTCTAGAACCCCCTAAACTGTTTCCACTGCTCTTTCCTGTATGTGACAAGGAGTTAAAATAAATATTAAAAAAAAACCTAAAGAGGATATGAGCAGTAAAACTCATTAGTAATCTAATGAGTTTGAATGCCTACCTTTAAAAAAAATATTTTTTTCACTTGTGCAAATATTTGAGAGCTGCCTGTCTCTACTAAGCTGTTTTGCAAGATGTTTCATATTGCCAAGACCTGCGTAGTATGCAGGTAAGGAAACCCCTTGACTTACTGCTTTTGGAGAAACACAGACTATAAATGATATCTCTCCTTTCCCAGTTGCACTACTCATTTCCCATGGGAGGGAACAAAAGTTTTTAATTTACCTGCACCAGTAGTCTTCTTAGTTAGTTGGCTGACTGCTTAGCTCAGAATTATACTTTACAATTTTAAAGCAGAAAAAAACCCTCACATACACTTAGTACCTGAGAATTGCAATGATCTGCAGTTTTGCAAAAGTGACCTATGGTCCTCACTGGCTGAATAAATTGTCCATAATTAGGAAGTTTAGCCTCATGAGTCTAACAGTAATTTGAGGCTCATTGTACTGCCAAGAATATGCCTTACCCTAGCACTACACAGTAACAAATGAGCTTTTTTTTTCATATTTTTCTGTTTGCTGTCATTGCTAACATCACCTATGATGACTGTATATCTACAAATTAAAATTAGAATTTGCCACTTCACGCATAGATAGCTGTTAGAAAATCTATGTATGACAGTTTTTTAATGTGTTCATTTTTAAAAATTTTATAAATTTTATCAGATTTACACATCAGACTTACACATGAGATTTATCTACTGTATGCATATTTAGCTGCTAGAAAAATCTGTATATTGCACAGTTTTTCTATGTGTCCATATGTTTTTTTAATTTTTTAAGTTTTATCAACTTTACCTTGGAAAATTTTTAACAAAACATGAAATAAAAGTAGCCATTATGAAAAAAGAAGCCATTAATAAAATGTATCTAGCCACATAACTCACCCTTGAAATATAAATGCTCACCCATCAAGTATTTATATATGCACCATTTGTGTAAGGTATTTCTGTACCTATTTTATAGAATATTTATCATTGAATCATGGGTCTAAGGATTTAGGATACTTGAAAGCTTTCTCGACAAAGAGAAAGACAACATTTGTATATCAATTAATAATCACAGTCACAAATGAATATTTGTAGCCACTTTAATATCAAATTTTGCTTTTTAAAACAATGATGTACCTATTTTAACTACCGTGTAATCCATTCAACCCTTCATATTTTAATATACACAGGTAGGCTATGCACCCAGAAAGCCTTTTTATTGCATACTGTATTTTCTGACACCTCTGCTATTGATTTTGTACTCTTAATGAACCATAACAAAGTAGTGTAACTGCTTTAAATGTGCTTGGATAGATTTTGGTCCTTGTCTTATTTCAAAGATTTATATCTTTTGCATTTTACACGTATAACACATCTGTGAATCTTACAAACATACCCGTGCATTGTACATGCAAATCGGAGCACACTCTATTTCCAAAATTTTGTTTCCAACCATTCTCTCTCTCCTAACATTTCATTGCTTCATAGATATCCTTTTGGAGTTTAAATTCAGCTACTACAGTGAACATTTTAAAGGAGGAAGAAATGTTTGGAAAGTGGGAGACTATTCATTTATTTATCTTTATATTGGAGACTGAACTAAGGACAATGCTTGTGAGCCACATTAGCAGTAATTTTTGTATTTGTTATTTAGAGACAGCCTCTCATTAAGTCACTAGCATGCCCAGGCTGGACTTCAAATTGAGATCCTCCTGTCTCAGCCTCCCAGAGTTCTTGGATTGCAGGCATGGGCCATCAGGGCTGGTAGGAGTCACCTTTAATTCACACATCGTCTTTCACTGGAGTTTGATAGACTCGTAATAATTATTTTATTACTTTTATTTCTAATCTGAAGGTATTAGATTGGTAGATAAGCACAAGACTTAAATTCTCATATAATTAATTCTGCTGGACAGTGAACATAAGAAAGAAGATAAGGCCATATATTTTAAGGAAGAAAATCGATTTGCATTAGTTCACAGGGAAATACAGTGTTTCTCAAATGGGCAGTGAGTCAAGAGAAGAAAGGATCAAGAGTGTTAGTGAACGAAGAAATAACTAGGACAACTTAAACTTATTTTACTAATTGTATGAATGGCTAAGATATGTTGATGATCTTTGTACTGTTCCCTCAAAAGTTGTAACACATTTATGGCTGGCTTACCATTCCTACTTCCAGCTTGTTTACACATTTCATTAAGTGTGTGTGTGTGTGTGTGTGTGTGATGTTAAGTAAATATCAACTGTTGAGTTACATTAACCTAGCACAACTACCTCTCCATCTATTTCTCTGCTTTCCCACTTTCAGAGCTGTACCTCACCAACCTGTCATTCCCTCAGCTTAAATATTTGCAGGTACATTGGATAATGCTGTTTGGAATAGAAAAAAATTAAGAGTAAATTCTGGAACTATGTGTGCTTCTCCACAGCTCAAAATGAGTGTTAGCTGGGGCTGTGGATTTAGCTCAGCAGCGCAGCATCCACATGGCAAAACGCAAGGTCACGAGTTCGATCCCCATTTCCAAAAAGTGTTAGTTTGCATGTCAACTGTATTTCTCAGGCTCAAGGATCATTGCACATCTTTGATGTAGGCATTCTCTTAGCAGACAGAAGTGTGATTCTCAGGAATGTAAAACACACTGATTGTTGTGTGCTCACAGAAAGAATCCACCCAATATTAATGCTACTCAGATGAGAATTGCAGCCGGATTACATCACACCAGCTGATATTCAAGTATGTAAAGCAATCAGAGTAGTAACCAGAAAACAATACAACCACCTTCGAAGAACTACAGAATTCCTCAGTGAAACTCTTTACCCATGTTTGTGTACATTTTTTCTATAAAATCTAATAAAATGTTTGCTAAAATTTTCAGTGAGAAAATGGAATAAAAGTACTATTTTTTTTCACAAGTCAAGAAATGACTCAAAGAGTACAGAGGTAAAGTAATAGAGTGTTCAAAGAGAATTATATTCAGTGCTCACAAATGACAATCCATGTGATCAAGGACTAAAATAGAACTTTGATGATTTCCAAAAAGGATGCTTTCTTTCTTCATTCTTATAGAAACCATGATTCAGAAATTTTTTAAAAAAATAAAGGCTTTTTTTTGTTTTTAAATTCTGTATCATTTCTATGACTTTTTTTCTGGTTTGTTTTTAAAATAAAAAATAATAAAGTAAAAATAGCCTTTCTCTCTCTCTCTCTCACTCTCTCTCTCTCTCTCTCTTTCTCCCTCTCTCCCTCTCTTAGCAGAGAGAAGTGTGATTCTCAGGAATGTAAAACACACTGATTATTGTGTGCTCACAGAAAGAATCCACCCAATATTAATGCTACTCAGGTGAGAATTGCAGCAGGATTACATCATAAAAAAACATAAAAAAATTCTAACACTGGTTAGCATGCACATAATAGAGAAAAGACAAATTAAATCATCCACCTTAAAATTTAGTGGAGAAGTAACTAAAATAGAGAAGATGCTGGGGATTTAGCTCAGCGGTGCAAGCACCTGCCTGGCAAACATGAGGTCATGAGATTGATCCCCAGTACCAAAAATAAATAAATAAATAAATAAATAAATAAATAAATAAATAAAAAGTAGAGAAGATGAGTGTTCCTATGTACAGCAACAAGATAGTAAGTAACATTTCCTTGCTGTATTCTAATGAACACAGCTTAATTCATTCCACAGACAACTTTGCCATGGGCTAGGTAGACAATAAAGTTTTGAATGACAAATATTATCACTGATGATTACATATCTAAAACTATATTTTTCTTCCTCTGTTCTCGTTACATCCTTATTTGCATCTGTGTGTATTCCAGAAAAGAAATTGAATATTTCTTAAGGCCAATTATGTCTATTTCCATTTAATCAACCATGCATGTGTTTTCACATCATCCATTGATCATTCAACCTGTAGACTTTTAATCTAGACTGTATAACCTGTAGTATTTCTACATGTATGTGCTCACAATGGAAATCACATGAGATTATGCATGTGATGGTATTTTGGAATCTATAAATCCCTAAACCACTGAGAACACGCATCGTTTTTAGAAAACAAGGCACACACACATTAACCAAGTCTGTCATTAAAAACAAAAGCGAGAGTCATGCGTATCAACATTTTATCTCATTTTCTTCCCTCAAGAACATGAAAAACTCATTTTTTTTTATTTTAAAGAGAATAGGACAAAACAAAACAAAACAGAATGAAAAAAGCAAAAGAAAACAGAATAGAGTCAAACATAATATAGCATTTCAAAACAGAACACTGCAAGCTATACAGGTTTTCAAGACATGACAACAGGAGATTGACAATGGTTACCTTAGTGTCTCTTGCTTTCTTCAAAATGGTTGTTCATACATTTGCACACAATAAACTCAAACAAAACAAAGTAGTATAAAACCAGATAAAAGAGAATAGCATTACAGGTCTTCAAGTCAGATAACAAGAAATGAGCAATGGCTACTATAGTGTCTCATTTTTCAAAAGAGCTGTTCCTGGAAAAACTGGCTTGCCATATGCCGAAAACTAAAAATAGACCCAAGCCTATCACCATACACTAAACTAAACTCAAAATAGATCAAAGATCTAAACATTAAAACAGAAACACTACATCTGCTGGAAAACAAAGTAGGTAGAAATCTTGAAAACATAGGGGTAGGTGGAGAATTCATGAACAAAAGTCAAACTGCACGGGAAACCCTTCCCAGAATCAACAACTGGGATCTTGTCTTGTTAAAAAGTTTTTGTATGTCAAAAGAAATCTCCAACAGAGTGAAAAGAAAACCCACAAATTTGGAAAGAATTTTAGTCAACTGCCCTTCAGACAAAGGTCTTCTATCTAGAACATATAAATAATTAAAAAATATGAGGCCCTCAAAATTCAAAAACCCAATCCAGAAATGGGCATCTGAGATGAAAACACACTTCTCAGCTGAGCAAATACGAATGGCAAATAAATACATGAAAAAATGTTCAGGATCATTGCTCATTAGAGAAATGGAAATTGAAACAACTCTGAGATTTCATGTCACTCCAGAAAGAATGGCCAAGATCAAGAAAACCACCAATGATAAATGCTGGAGAGGCTGTGGGGAAAAAGGACCCTTCTCCACTGTTGGTGGGAGTGCAGACTGGTGCAACCACTGTGGAGGTCAATCTGGAGGTTTCTCAAAAAGCTAGGACTGGAAGTCCCATTTGACCCAGCTATTCCGCTTCTGGGCATATTCCCAGAAGAAGTGAAATCATCTTACCACAGTGATGTATGTGCACCTATGTTTATAGCAGCACAATTTGTAATAGCCAAATCTTGGACACAACCCAAATGCCCATCAATTGAGGAATGGTTAAAGAAGATGTGGTACAGTATGTACTGCAAACACAAAATAATCAGAAAATATAAATCAAAGCAGAAGAAATTAGCAGAGAAAGACAAAAGTTAAATCCATTATCTACTACTTGTAGCAACGAGATCATAAGACTATGCTTGAGATGAAACTGTTTATACACACAGTTCTTATCATGTTAAGTACAAGCTTATGAATTTTTAATATTTTACTTTATTTTTAATTGTCAAAAATCTACACATATTAACGGAGTGACAGATAAAATTCCATATCTACTTTTGTTGTGTAAATGAATAGATAAAATTTCCATATCTCTTCTTATGGTGTAAATGAATGTCATCATTATGACATCATTAAATTAGTCTGATAAGCATGCTTATCCTTTTATTTTCTGAATTTCACTGAAGAAAGTAGAGTATTTCTCCGCCATATGAAACATCAGTATTTCACCTATGACGTTTGTATTTTTATGCTTAAATGAGTTTTAATGTCTTAATTGGTGTGCTCTGTTAAAAATCATGCAAGATTATCAAGGATGTTTAAAAAATATAATCTGCATACTTGGTCCAGGTACCTCACTCCCAAGATTAATGAAATGAACATCAGACGTCCACACTTACGCACACTATCTCATGGTTTCTCTATCATGAGAAACCCATAGTATTAGAAAAAGCAAAATAAAAGATAATACTAAATAAAGAGATAGCTCTTTTCTCAAAGGTGAAGTGTATTACAAGCTCACGTAAAGGTTTTCTTAGAGGTCATCGATGGCTGGACACATTCCTAGTGTTTCTGGTCCAGTTAGCCCAATAATTTCCAATTTTTTATGCTTCTAGGTGAATGGTATGCTGCTCCTCCAGCCAACGCTCTTTGAAAACTACTGCTTTAAAAAATGGGGCCAATGTCCTCAAAATGTTTGGACAATATTTCATGCCTCCATGGTGTACTCTGAATAACTACTAGGAAGATAACAATATGCCATGTATTCATTATCGTTCCTCTCCTACCAACCTGTTTTGAAACTGTTTCATTGTTATTTTCATTTTTTCTCTTTAAAACAAAAAAAAGCATCAAATAAAGTTTTAAATTAATAAGTAGGACATAGGATCACAGTATTGTATTCATTTAACCCCAAAATTATTGGATATAATATCCTTCTTCAATCTTTTTGCCTTTCTCTTCTATCTTTCTTTCTTTTCTTTCTTTCTTTCTTTCTTTCTTTCTTTCTTTCTTTCTTTCTTTCTTGCTTTCTTGCTTTCTTGCTTTCTTGCTTTCTTGCTTTCTTGCTTTCTTGCTTTCTTTCTTTTTTGCTTGCTTGCTTAATTGTTTCCTTGCTTTTTCTTTCTTCTTCCCTTCCTTCTTTCCTTCCTTCCTTCCTTCCTTCCTTCCACCCTTGTTTTTCCGCCTTCTTTTATTCTTCCACATAAAGATCAAACACAGGACAATGTTCATGCCAAGTAAAACAGCAGTCAAGGAGCAACATCTCAGTGGGCAGATTTCTTAATCATAACTAAGTGCAAGCAATATCTTTGCACATGGATATTGCTTTGGCCTCTGAAACCTTGTTACTGATCCTGCATGACAGATTAAATAATATCCACTGAGCAAACTGTCTCAAATTGCATTCGAGACATGAATTTGTCTTGTGAATTATTTAAGAACTGCTTTCCTTCCTAACGAATGTGCATGAAGACTCTGTGTATCTAGTATTATCACATCAGAGAGCCATAAATTCTTAATGCAATATAAATTATAAAAACATCATTTTTTCTCCATCCATTATAAAATATTGAGAAACCGAATTGAAACATTATCGATCAAAATGTGTTATTAAGTAAACAGCCGTGTCTGCTTGACAGAAAAATTAAATTAATGGATTATGGAAACAGAGAAGCTCACACACATATGAAGAAATTTAGTACAAATGGACTTCAGCAAGAAATATTTCTAAGTAAGCCAGATGCAGAGTTACATTCTTTGAATCTCGAGCTGAGGCAGGAATATCACAAGTTTGAGTCCCATCTAGGCAATTTAGTGAGAGTTTATCTGAAAACAATCAAATGAACTAAGGACAGAGCTCAGTGGTAGAGAGACCCTGCATTTGACTCTCAGTACTGGGAAAAAAAAATTCCTGAAATGTAAACTAGTTGTCCTAAATAAGTTCTGAGTTGTTAATTTTGCACCATAATTAGCCCTTCTACCACATTACTTTTAAAAACTAAGTTAATCACTCACTTGATGTTTAGAAGTGCAAAAATTTATATGGTTTTCTGAAATGCAGAATTTATACACAGGAAATCTCCAAAGTCCGAAGAAAAAAAATCATCTTCTACTTACTACTAAAGTTTAATGTACTTAAAAAGCTGTCATTGTTTCTTTGAGATTTCTCTCTCTCTCTCTCTCTTTTTTTTTTTTGTAACAAAATGTCTCTACTTGGATAACCTGAAAAGCCTCAGTCAGATGAAAGTGGTGTAAAAGCCATCCATAAATACAACTTCCCAGAATTTGGTAATAACATATTCACTTTTGCATTTGCAATGATGGTGTGATATGTGGGATGTGTTTGCAGACAACACATCCTTTGTATGTACAAAATCATATGCCCCTGTGGTTGATGAAAGCAAGTTATTTGCTTTGCTTCCTTCAGTAAGAAATAAAAAGAAATCTATAATAGGAAAGCTCTATGAGTTTTGGGATTTTAAAACCTTTCTATCCTTTCCTGACTCACAGAAATACACATTCATTAAATATAAATTTGCACTCATATTTGTTTGCTAAGATTACAAATACGTATTTTCATGTATTGTTTTTTTTTACTGTAAATAAAATTATTTCTTGCCGGGCGTGGTGGCTCACGCCTGTAATCCCAGCACTCGGGAGGCTGAAACAGGTGGATTGTTGTGAGTTCGAGACCAGCCTGGACTACAAAGTGAGCTCAAGGCCAGCCTGAATGGCATAGTGAGACCCTGTCTCAAAAACAGGGCTGGGGATCTAGCTCAGCGGTCTAAGCGCCTGCCTGGCAAGCGCAAGGTCGTGAGTTCAATCCCCGGTGCCGCAAAAAAAATAAAATAAAATTATTTCTTTCAATGCATCTCTCCGGAGTTACATTCCAATCTTTCCTATGTTACCACATACAATTTTGGCGAGTCATGAAGGCTATTAATAAATTATCATGGAATTTACACACATTTCTTAGCTATATTGTTTTTTATATTTGGGAGGAAAGTCATGGTTAAATGAAAGAGAGACCTTGATTTTTCTCAATAGCCGCAATGGGAAAAAAATGAGAGTTTGGTGGAAAAGTCTCAGTTTGTTTCTTCGGTAAGATTATCCTGAGTGACACATTCAGTTTACAATCCGTGAGAGAGATTGTCCCAGGAAAAGAAGAACACTACCTGTCACAAATAACGAAGACGAGGAATGGTTTTATGTGGGTTTACGGTCTCAGTGGTTCAGTCCATGGTTGGCTACCTCCATAGCTTTTAAGCCTGTGCTAAGGCAGAAAGAACATTGCAGAATGCATTTGTTAAATTAGTTAATTTGTTGTTTCTGGGACAAAAATGCTGTGACCTACAATGCAAGTGAGGAGAGGTTTAATGTGACTGATTGATTAAAATTACTTACCTGGCTGCATGGATGAAACAGCATGGCAGAAGATCAGGCAGGAAAGCAGGGAGACATGGTAACAAATTATCTAAACTATGGATAAATCCACATTGGAAGTTAGAGTCTCATATTCTAGTCACCTCCAAATCACCCCAAGTCTCAACGTTGAAGCCTTGTGGGGAAATGTACCTAACTCATGACAGGGGCAAATGATGCTCAAAGCGACTAGAATTCATTCTTTTACCATGTCCAAGAAATAGGGCTCAGGGTCTAAAGTAACTTTGAAAACTGACCTAGATGAGTCTCAGAATGATCTAATAAAGGAGCAAGGAGGCAGGATCCTGTGTTTACCGATCTCTTGGAGTCACACACTATCATCAGGGCATTGAACAGCTATGCACGCATGAGCAAAAGTATTATTTTAACCAGGAAAAGAAAACCACAAAAGAAAACCAAGAGGTACTGACTGACTGTGTCCTAGTATTTCATCACAAGAGAAGTGAATATCAGGAGATTGGTGAATGATTCTCGTCAAAGTCAATTTTTGTTCCTCCCCCCCAAAAAATCACTTTGCTTTCATCAAAGTAAAATTCTGACAATATATGAAATTGAATCTGCTCTGAGATTTTCTACATTCTAGTTTCTATACAAGTCCTGCTCATTTTCCCTTAGGTTACCCCTCTTGCTTAATATGTTCTTCTTTTTATGGTAGGCATTGACGTAGAAATAAATATCCTCAGACACCAGTCTGCACAAAATATTTATGGCTGAGACTACACAAAGAAGATTTTGTTATTTACAGGTGTTAAATGTTAATGAAGGAAGTTTGGAAATAAAAAATTGGAATAAATGTATTCTATTTAATCTACCTATCAGTTTGTCTTTCTGGCTGTCTATCTAGTTGTTTAACAATGGATTGATTGATCTGTCATCATTTGATATCAACTACTATAAATCATCTATCCAGTTATCCTCATATCTATAATCTATTTTTCTATCTATCGATTTATCTATCTATTCATCTGTCATCTATCATCTAATCTATCTATTCATCCATCCATTCTATCTATCCATCCATCACCTCTCTGTCCATCTATCATTTATCTATCATCTACCTGTATACATTTATCATCTGTGTATCATCTATCTGTATCTACCAGTCTCTATCTACTTTTCTTATTCTGTCTCTTTTATTTTCTTGTCTTCCTTAACTTGAATTAAAACGTTTTAACTAATGCATATATGTCTCACTTTTCAAAATATCGCTTTACCTATAAAAGCCTCCATGTGATCATTTTTTATAGCTGAATAGTACTC
>RJWT010030360.1:0-14653 GCA_004365215.1 Cuniculus paca | reverse complement strand
ATTCTCCAAACAAGACCACAGAATTAACAAGGTGAAAAGGTTATCATAAAAATTTTTATAATTACTTAGATACTGAATTTGTAAAAAAAGTGAAACCAATATAAAAGCTATTATTCTTTGCTTTATAAATAAACCATCAGTTTCAAAAAGCTTCAGGTTTGTCTAAGAAATGTAATAAATGTCAGCATAAAATATTATTAAAGATGCTAACAGAGAATCAATGTTGACAAACATGAATTGTACTCCAGTAATTTCAGGGAAAAATAAACTACATTTGACACTGGACTTTAAAATAAAGGAATTAATTTAAAGCATATCTCCTACTAATACAAGTATGTACTATCATTAACTAACTGTAGATTTGTGGTAAATTTAGGAGATACTAATACTTAAAATAATTAAACCTCAACACATCATAGTAGGCATAAACATTCTGTGGTAAGTAAAAAGAGCTGTATGTCTTCTGGTGTGTATAGCGGTCACATATTTAACATGAGACCTTTTTAAAATTTGTCTTGGCCCTAGATTTTATTTTAATATGTTACTAATCCTAAAAATAATATTTTAAGCTATTCTCCAGCTCTGATTCCTGAATGAATTAGTGTGGACAAATCACTGTAACAGATTCCAGTTGAACCCACACAGCTGGATATTTATGTTCTTTCTTTTTTTCCTTTTTCTTTTTACTTGTCCAGAAGAGTTGAGGTTATATATGAAAATTATAGAACACTATGTTTGTAAATAGAACTAGGGAATTAATTTTATCACTTAAAATATAGTAATAAGTTCCAAAAATTAAGTATGTTATAAAATAAATTACATGAAAATGTCTTCAGTAGTTGTGTACCACTATTTCTCTTATAGTAGTTATAAAAAGCACATAAATAATGTATGTGATATTTACATTTTCAGATAAAATTTCATTTTAATATTTTAATAACTTCTTAGAATATGCGGCACTAATAAAAATGAGTTAACAAATCATTGCAACTTCTGCACTTTCATATGAAAAAACTTCTCAATTTAGATAAATAAGTCCATCATACTACTGCTTGAACTAGTTGAACTTTTATGTTACTGACTGAATAAATTTTCTTTTCAACTGTAAAACATGAAACTTATAGGGAAGTACAATTTTTACTTTTAATCAGTTATTTGATTTTGGAAATTTCTTTTACATTTTATATAAAATCTATTTCCTATGTGAAATAATGTATACAATAATTTAATTTGGAAAAGTTGTTAATTTGAATTTAGAACATGCTTTTAGTTTCTGCTTTATCCTGTTTTTATTGATTTCTAGCATTATTTCTAATTATTAATTATAGCAAATGTTTTGATAATGCACATATTATGATCCATTTAATCATGAAATTGTTTTGCTTTACATAGAACCATTCACTTTAGTAGAGTGAAGTGCTTTCATATCAGAAGTGAAAGAAAATGTTTTTAGATGTTTTCTGAAACATTTATATATCTGTTTCACAATCAGAGGCATCAAAATAGTACATTACACAAGTGTATATTATGAGTAAACAATTACAGAAACAATATCAATTTCACTAATTTTCCAAATATAAAATGTAACACATAAAAATTATGTAAGTATCAGGAAGCATGATTCATGGCCATAATTTTTCTAAAAAGCTGGCTAAAACTTCAAATTTAAACATAGAACATTGTGAAAATATGACAGTAAAAAACCACACCAATTTATATGTAAGTTCATTTTGTTGAGAAATATTCAATTTATTATAGGAGATAATATATAATCTTTGGTTGAAAAAACACAAAAGCAAAGGAAACTGACAGAGATGCGAAATAGAATACCTTCTCCCTTACATGAAATAATAAAATTTAGAGATTAAAACCTGAAATCATTTACTGTCCTTATCATAAGGACCCCAGATCTCCCTAATACGACTCTGTTCTGTGGCACTCCCCTGTGATGATAGATAGAGTACCTTATATGTGAGTACATTATTGGACTTCCCATTCTCATGAAGGTAAGTGAGACCTCTGGTTAGGCTGTCTGAGATTTTGAGTTTGTCTGCACTTGCTGCTGTCAGTTATCACATGATTTTTCAGCTAGGATTCACTTCTTCTAGAAAGATATTGTGAAATGCGAGAAGCAATTCCATTTCTGTTGCTGGAAGAGTTATACTTACATAGTTCTTATCCACTCATAGATCCTGTGATCCCGATCTCCTACGCTGGATGATTATTCTAAAGCCACATTTTAAGTTTGTGCATGCAGGGGAGGACCTTATATTACAACCACATCCTTGTCACTAGAGATGCTAGACTTCAGAGCCAGCCAATATTATAGATCCTACCTTCTTTTTTAACAAAGCTAATGCATTTTGCATTCAAAAGTATACATCTTTTCATCAAAACTGAACCTTTGGTGTTAAGTGAGGAGCCTTGAAAGCTATACTGCAAACTGCTTAAAAGTTGACCTCATGTAAACAACTGAAGCTCTTTTCCATTTTAGATTTTCTTCTTGGAGTCTTTAAGCTTCTCTTCTGTGAAGTGTTCTCATTCAGTGCTACCTCAGATACTAAACATTTCAAAGACTTTTATTTCAAGCTTAAAAATTGATGTGCCTGTAATTTTCTTGTAAGAATGAGCATTGGCTGTGTCAGTATTATCCCACTCTTACAGTAAGAATTTCCTGTGGATATGATGACACCGCTGGATCAATCTCTCACCATGCAGGACATGGCTCAGAACCTATTTGAACATCGAATCGTTCTGTCACATCTACAATAGAATGGGTGTCCCATTGTCATGTTCCACACATATGTACCATAGAGGAAAAGACATCTTTTTTATACTTGTCATGGCTGAGACCCTATACCAAAAGAGAAAAGCAAACATATTTATTTAAATTTTATGTGACATGATAGCTTTGTCAGGAAATTAAGTATAAAAAAATAGCAACAACAACAACACCCAGGGGGACCTGCATATTTTCATGAGCTGATGAAAAGTGGACACTCATCAGGAAATGCTATCTAATGGTCATAATTGGGAAACTGACCAAAGTCTGTTCTAATTCTCCTTGTCCCTTCAGTGAAAAAGATTTTTACTTGGTATTGGGAGGAAATCTCTTGAATCAGAGTTTTATTGCCTGCTACCAGAGGAAAAAAAAGTTCAAGAGTGACATTTGTAGGTTTTAGGTTCTGTTTCAGGGGACCAAGAATGAGGGAAAGGTGAGAATGGCTTTCTTCCTCTAATTACTACTGCTTTCTCAAATGTCAGCTTGCCATATTTGGTAGTAGCATGCTCTAATATCAGTAAATAAATATGGGCATTTTAGATATTCCTATAAAACTATAGAAAAGTTTTAAATTTTCTCTTTTTCCTCTGAAGTTTCAGTAGTTTTAGACTATAAAATAAATAGGCAATAAAGAGATTAAAAGTAAAACTTATATAAATGTATTCACGTGCAGAAACATGGCAGTCATACATAATGTGTGAAACTCAAAAGAAGGACCTCACCCTTGAAGCTTAAATGGAATTTTGAACTGTAAAATAAATGGTGGTTTGAGATTACTGGAAGTAGGTGGTTTGAGATTACTGGGAGTAGGTAGATGACAATGCAAGTAATGGAAAAAGGTATACAGAAAAATAACAAATAAAAACTTTCATAGTAGCAGATAAAATTTCATCAGTAACAATCATCAGAAAACCACCTGTGGTAATGTCAGGTGTCAGATCTCCAATTACCCCTTTTTTCTGCTGAACATCATTGCAAGGCAGGTTGGGGGATATGAGGTAGAAATACTTGCATTTACATTGACTCTTTGCTAGGTGAAATTTATTTTTTACTGTTTTTTTAAACAAAAGCACATCTTTTATCTTTTTTTTTAACTCACCCATGTGTGTAGAGCACCTCTGCATAGCCATCTGGAAATACACAATATGCTAAGAAGTATGTTTCAGAGTGGTCTGCTTGATTAGCAGTAGACTAATGAGTGCCCATTCTCAGAGACTTTAAAGTTAAAATGAAAGTATTTTCCATGAGCAGTTATTCCTGACAATTTGCATAATCATCATAATTAAAAGATAGTAAAGCTGTGCCTCATCAGGAATCTAAATACATATATCTCAAGGATCAGTGTGGCTATTTGCATATCTTAAATTTGGTAGCTTTACTTCATTATATAGGTGAGGAAATAACAAAATAAGGTAGAAAATGAAACAGGTGAGGGTCTATTAATAATGAATTTCAAAATTTTCATAGGCAACTTTCTTGGTAGATGGAAAGAGATTGTATAATAACTATAAATGTTCTTAGAATTTTGATATTCATTCTATGAATCATTGAAATAGAGCCCATGGAAATGCACATTAAAATTGGAAAATACTTCAAAAATAATGATTAACCTATGATTAACCAGAGGCATATTTAATGTAAATAAGCCCTTTCGTCTTTTTTGAGCCATTATATTGACTGTATATTTGTTGTATGACATAGCCAGCATACTACTGAAGTATGTTTTTGAAACCTATTGCAGAAAAGAAAATATATGTAATTAACACAGTTACATTTGAGATACTTAGAACAGATTGGGGAATGAACTCATTTTATTTAAAAGATTATTATATCAATGTTAACATCATTTCCATAGTTTTAGGCATAAAGTATGGAGTAGTACAAATTATATTTCTAAAATAAATCAAACTAAAGTTTGCAGTATTAGTCAAGTGGAAATAGGTCTAAGAATTTTTTTGTTTGCTATTCCAGCATTTAAACCTAGCACTGGCCTTTTAAAATGTTAAAATGTTGGAGCGTAATGTTGACTCAGTGGCTTTGCTGGACTCAATCAGAGGGACTAGAAGTCTTAATGGGAACCTACCAAAGTCATAATTCACAACTCGCTGTATCAGCAGACTGTCAAGGTATATCAAAACAGAAACTTTTAGTTGCTGAACCTGAGACTTCTGCACCCCACGCATTACACCAACCAGGTTTTGGTGGCCTTTTGATTTTTCACAATAAGAACTTTTATTGCTAAATGCTAACAGACTAAAACTTCTTGAAGAAGTGATACACAAGGAACATTCGTAATAATAGTGCTTATCATTTTCTCTAAATTTTAAAGAAAAATAGGTAAGCTATAATACAGCTATTCTTCATTTAATGACTTACCTGTGTAGCTTCAGAGTTAACAACCAAGGCGCACTGTTCAGAGGTAGGCGTTGCTGCTTGGAACTACAACTACATTCAGATTTATGATGTGGGAGCTTGAAGCAGCACAGCCTTTTGATGACTTCTTCTACAGTACAGTGCTGTCATTTTTGCTAGCTGTCCTGTACATGATGGTACTGTAGTTTTATGTTGTGTAAAACAATACAGTACTGCATGTACAAGTTATGCAAATAAAAGCCAAGTCATCAGGTTGGAGTTTCCTCTGACCATTTCTTTGTTCTAAATATTCCTTATTTAGCAGCCAACTCTTTTAAGACCTAATGACTGAATGGAGCTCAGTCATTGAACAAGGACTGTCTAGCTGTTTGCTATTTTACTATATTGCTAATGCAAAGGTTTCCTAAAATGAAACACATTTTCATACATGTCATCCTGGAAAATTCATATAAAAATATCACCCTCTCAAGAAAAAGTCTAAGTAAAGCAGAGAATATTGCTCTGTACTCAAACATTATATTTGAATAAAGCAGCTTCCAGCAATGGCTCTTTGGGAACACCGAGCCAATCCTACATCAAGAAGACTTCTTTCTTCATTGCTCTAACGGTGTGGTAAATCTTACACTAGATGATAGGATTGGAAACACTTTTGGAGTTGTGTGATCCCAAGGGAAGTGAAATGGAAAATGTTTGGAGGAAGGTTACTGGTGCTCCTAGAAATTTATTTAGTGTCCTTTCTTATTGATCAACAGAGAATTATGACTGTGTCATACAAATTCCTGAAAGATTATCTGATGTAAGAGACCATTGGCAATTTTACTTGTTAGATACAAGTACACATATTATAATGATCCATTGGAAGGACCTTTATTGGACCTCAATAAAATATGTTGTTAACTCAAAATCCTTGAGACAAGGGGTTCTCTGAAACAAAGTGTTTACTGTGCTTCCACAGATGATAGCCAGAAAACCACAAAGACCTGGGACAAGTTCCACCACCAAGTGGAACTACATGGAAGCTTGAAATATGTCTTAGTACCCAAAAGTCAAGATGAATTTTATAATGAACACACGGGGAAGGAAAGAACTGCTGTTTTCTTTAGATCTATAGTAGTTACAGAGAAGAGGCCAAGATAACACAAAGTACAAATCATTTTGGGTTAGAATGTTAGTCCAGAGGGAGATAGACTTAGTTCTGCACTGGTAAAGTAAATAGACTAAATAATTCCTTCACGTGGTGGCACCTTAGTGGAGAATCTTATGGGATTTGGAAAGAACGTTTCAACATTTAGGAATGTAGAGCAGTCTTTTGTTGATTTAGCCTGAAATTGTTAGCCAAAATGAAATTCTTTATCTCTTCCCTTCTCCAGTTTCTGACCTTTGTATTTGAATTTAGGACAGCTAATAATTTCTCTGTTATCAGTGTTTTTCTACCATTCCATGGATATCATTTTTTAAGAATTATCATTCATAATTGCCATATAAACACAAACGTAAATGATTTGTGAAGATGGGAAGAATGTTTTTATAGCTCACTGCACTATTCTAGGCACTTAGATAACTCCAAGTATAGTAATGCAGCTCAATCGATACTGGTTAAATAGTAGAAAAAAATAGCTATGACTTTTTTTTCTAACATCTTGTCCAGTTTTTGTCTTTCACAGAATAAAGAAATAAGTAGGTAAATTCATAAATAAATAAAAAATAAAAATAGATGTCTGACTATAGACTTTTTTCTCAGAAAGATCAAGTGAAAGCTTTGATACAATCTCAAATTCCTGGATAATCTTCATACATATATCTGCAAGTATTACAGTTTCTGTGTATATTTGAAGCATTATCTTTCATTCATCATTGACTCTTTCTCTAGTATAATTATTAAAGATGTTTATTGAATGTATGCAGATATAAAATGACATGCCTTCTTAATTTACTTTTATAAATTAATGATATTAAAATTCATTTTATGAACTTATCCTTGTTCTTTTTTGTTTAAATCAGTTAGTCTTTGTGGTTATCATTCACATACTGAAGAAGAGAAAATTCAGTATTTATTTACTCTTTCTATTTTTTACAAAAATGGTGTTATTTAATATTAAAACCATGTTCGAGGATTTGATCCTCAAGGTGTTTAGAATGAATTTCATTTAATTTGATAACTTTAATTTGTAGTTAAAGACCAAATGCAAAAAGTAAAATTAAGACGACATTGCGTTGGTACTACAGATTTTCATACTTTGGATTGTAAGTCATTTATTTGCTTTATAACATGTAGTTACCCATTTTATTTTAAACATATCTATGAAATCATCACAAGCTTTATTATTTTTATTTTGAAAAGAAAAAATAACAATAAAACAGTTTCAAAACAGGTTAGTAGGTGAGTTACAATAATTAATGCATTGCATATTGTTGTCTTTGTAGTAGTTATTCAGAGTACAAGATATAGGCGTGATATCCTGCCCAAATAATATTAGCAGAAAGCATTCTTTTCAATGCACTAAGAGTAACTAGCTGTATAACTGTGTTTACTATCTTGTGTATATATATAATTTTTTCTCTTTCCCTTTCTTCCTTTCCCCCATCACAATTTGCCTTAACTTTTGAACAGTTTCTTCCCAACTCACAGTATCTATTGTACATTTTGGATCTTATTTACTTGTTCAGTTTCTCACACTATTGAGACAACTTGATGTTTACATATGTGGGTCTGATTTATTTCACTTATGAGTATGATCTCGAGTGGCATCCATTTATCTATAAAAATCTCCAGCATATTCTTCTTTATGGCTGAGTCATACTCCATTATATTAAAAAACAAAACAAAACAAACAAAAAACACTTCTCTTTTTATCCATTCTTCTGTTGTTAGACATTTAGACTGTTTCCAAGATTTATCTATTACAAATTGTACTGCTATAAACATGGGCGCACATATATAGCTGTGGTATGATGTTTAATTTTTCTGAGAAGATACCCAGAAGGGAAATAGCTGGGTTGAATGGGATCTCTAATCCTAAATTTTTGAGGAATCTTCACATTGATTTCTGCAATGGTTGCACCAGTCTACACTCCCACTAACAGTGGGGAAGAGTTGCTTCTTCCACAAAGTCTATCTAGCATGTGTTATAGGTTAATTTCTTGATGATAGCCATTCTTTCTGGAGTAAGCTGTATCTCTCAAATGACCAACGATGTTGAACATTCTTTCATGTATTTATTTACCATTTGTATTTCTTCATCTGTGAAATGTGTATTCATCTCTGATGCCCATTTTTCAATTGGGTTCTTTAGTTTGGGAGGGTCTAGTTTTCTTGACTTCTTTATATATTCTAGATAGAAGTCATTTTTCTGGTGTAAACTGGAATATCTCAGTGTTGTTTTAATTTACATTTCTCAAATGACCAATGATGTTGACCTTTTTCATATATTTATTTGCTATTTATATTTCCTCATCTGAGAAGTATGTATTCATCTCAATTGCCCATTTTTGGACTGGGTCTTTGAATTTGGATATCTGACTTTTTTCAGTTCTTTTATGTCCTAGATATAAGTCTTTTGTCTGAGGGACAACTGGCTATAAATTTTTTTCCACTCTCTGGGTTGTCTTTTCACTTTTCATGACAACATTTAATGTTCAGTATGTAGAATAATTAAGTTTGTAGCATTATAATACTAAGATCATCTGTAATATTTTTAGCAGATTTTGATTACTAAACAGATACAGTTTCAGTAGTAATAAGTCTTACTATTGATTCTTACTACTAATATAGATAAATTAACATGTCAAAAGAGAAAAAAGTTTTGTATTTACTATGGCCATAAAAGCCAATAAAAATATCAGCCTAAACTCATTTAAAGAAAAAAATGCAATTCCATTAGACTATATTCTGAATCATCTTTTGACAATTCAGAGAAAGATAAGCTCAGCATATAGGAGAATTTGCAACCATCATAACTCCAAGGGCAACTTTAATCATGTCTGAAATACTTAGTACATAAGATAAAAATAGTTTATCATGTTTTAAACATTCTACCCATTAACTCAATATGTTAAAGTTTTCACATTGAATATCAAGGTATTTTTAGACAAAAAAACATTTAGGCAAGTGTTTTTGAATTATCTGCAAGATGATTAAAATTGGACAAATATAGAATAATATTAGTTTAAAATTAGTAAATTAATAGTGTTCAATTTTTTGCAATGAATTTAGACTTAAATTGTAAACTTAAATTGGTCATGAATGAAAAACTAACTTTTAAAAACTGAAACTGTGAAATATTTATTGCCTAGAAGAAAGTGTTTTATGAAAAAACTTGTTATATAGTATGGAAAATGTACTAATCTCAGATTTATCTTTATCATGCAATTATAATTTCAACAATCATACATGCTTTCCTTACTATATTAATGTAAGATTCAACTATTTTTAATTGTTAAAAGACCAATACTGAAACAATCATATTACTTAAAGCGTCTTTATCTTTCTTTAAAGTGCCCAGATTTCATTTGTAATTCATTTTGTAAAGAAATGATTGCCTCTTTAGGAAGCATTTTGTATGTTTTCATTGCTTGTTATGCTTGTATGCTTAATTTGCACATCAAAAGTCTAAGTGTAATGTACTTTATAGTATGGCACTGTACAGATGAAGTCTTGTACAGATCTCTCCAATGAGATTTGCTTTTATTGTGAAGTTCTTAAGCTTGCATGAAACTGGGTATACTTGTGCATATGTGCATGAAAGAACAAGGATGGGAGAGAAAGAGAATGAAAGAAAGCTCATGCATATGTTATGTATGCAAAATTTTCAAAAGGAGAATGAAATAAAATGTTGAAAGTTCAGAAAACAATATGACAGACCCAATCATATGTTTGACTCTTCTAATGAGGATGAAGAATGCTTGTTATTTCCAAAAGTCAAATCAATGCCAAACTACCTGATTGTGTACTGGAAGGGAAAGGAAAGCCTATGTGAATTACTTTTGTAGACTCTCCTTGTTCCTTATAAATCATCTGTGGGTATGCAGCACAGTCATTGCTATAAAAATTTCTGTTCCTCATTTCATTTTCTTTGCTTATCAGAGGGATAGCAAGTTTTACATTTAGAGGAAAGGTATATAGGTGCTATCAGATATCCAAACCAAGCACAATAGTTCTGTCAGTGAAAGGAGCAAATGCAACTTGCAAATGTCATCCAATTTTTATTTTCAGAGTATTACTGAACTACATTAAACAAACATACACAATAATTCAAAATGATGTTTCAAGTTTGTAGGCATTGGAATTCCAAACGTCATGGTGTCATAACAGTCCTTATTTGAGGCTTTTATAGAATTTCTGAACAGAGAGATTATTTCCAGCCTCACTACTGTTACTGAAAATAATTCTATTTCCATTATGCTCACATAGTATGTGTTTGCCAGTTTGTGACACCAACATAAATTTAATTGTATAATCAAATACATATACTTAAAAGTCAGATGAAGAAATTAAGTTCTAGTTGTTCATTTACATTTGCTTAATTTGCTTAATTTAAACTGTATTCTATTCTTTTTTGTTTAATTGAAAGTCAAAAACCTGGAAAGGAAAAGCATATTCACTTAGGATTGTATTAGAAACTATATACTTTGATCAGTTGCATGATTAACTGGTATTCACTTAATCACTTTTTTCACTTTAAAGTTTCTCTTTTTTTTCTTCAAATATGCATACCTAGTAAATGTCCTATTAAAATAACATTATTAGTAGTCTCAGTTACATTAGAAGACAAATGTAAAATAAAACTACTAAAAACTAATTTTAGCAATGCTACATTTATTTTTTTTTACTTTATGTTTCCTTCCCTCTTGGATGTGTAAAATAGTTAAATCACATTCATTCTAACATCTTCTTTTTAAAGACATAGTTAAATTTATGTGTTAACCATAACGTCTCCTACATTTATTCACATGATCAAGTTTTTAGTCTGCTGCTTGATTATCTTACTGGAAGATTGAGTTGACTCCTGTTTATCAGCTCCATCTTACCTACATATATTTGTGATAAATTATACAAGTTTTTCTTTTATTTCAGTTTGTTTCTTATTGCTTTAATCCAAATGAGGAAAAAAGAAATTAGTAGCCTGCAAGCCAGAATATTGCTCCACCAGGACCATACTGGCTTCTTGAACTCAGATTTCCAGCCTCCAGATCTATAGGATATAAATTTCTTTTAATAACAAAGCACTTGATCTGTCATAATGTGTTAAAAGTCATGAAATAAGAGTCCAGGGATATAGCTCAGTGGTGCAGTGCCTTCCTGGCAAGCATGAGGTCCTGGGTCCAATACCAATACCCCCCCAAAAAAAAAGTAATGAAATAAGACAAAACTTTAGTGCATTATACTGGAAAAGGATATATGTAAAACTAATAAAATTCACAAAATGAACTAATATTTTTCTATATTTGACAGCATTTACAGATACTTTAGCACCACTTTCATTTGATATTTTAAAATGACCTTTTCATTGATGGATGCTTAATCATATATTTTAAACCATTTCAATGCCTATTATTCAAAACCTTTGTATTCTCAAATTATTTTCTTTTTCTCTATTTCATCTCAGAAATCTGGAATATTGCTATGCTTAAAATATGTAAAAAACACAAATAAAGATTAAATGAAAATTAAAGCACTTGAGAGTTTATTACAGTCCCTTCTGCTTTAGGATTTTTTTTACTTCCACAGAAAATAGCTAATTATGTTCTTAGCAGCATAAATGTTCAAATAAGATCACTCTTATTATGGAGTCATAAAACTGATGGAGCCAAGTCTTCCACAAGTTAACTGTGTTGTCAACCTTCCAGCTTTTCATAGAGCTTAGTGATGCTTACCTTTGAAATTCCAAATTCTGCTGCTACCCTTGGCACTGAGAGAAAAACTTGTTTCCTCTTCTTTGAATATAAACCTGGGACAGTTGTTTATTCTACATCTCTGAAAGAGATTTCCATAAATGGTCTTTATTAGAAAGATCTTTACTTGTAGAGTCTGACAAGGAAAAAACAGAAATTAGTAGTATCTCTTAGTTAAACAGATATTCTCACAAGTACCAATCAATAACAATGAAGTTACCTGATTATTTTTACCTGGGGCCTATTTTCAATATTTAAGCATTTTAAATAATGTAGACATCAGTTAATTAAATGAATGATAGCAATATAGTCAGAAGAGTAGTTAAACATTTTTATTAAATATATGAACATTAGAAACTCCAACAGTATGTATTTCTGTATTGTAAAGCTTCTAGTTAGGATTGACTTTCAAAGAACAGTATGTTTGATGAGATCTTGTTAATCATGCTCAATTGAGTAAGAAAAGGAAATCTGAATTATAGAATATTTAAGAAAAAAAGGTTTTTGATAAAATCTAAGTGCAGGGCCAGGGTTCTAGCTCAGTGGCCTAAGCGCCTGCTTGGCAAGTGCAAGGTCATGAGTTCAATCCCTGGTGCCGCAAAAAAAAATAAAATTAAATAAATAAATAAATAAAATCTAAGTGCATATAAACGTGATTTGTGATTGAGCTTTGAGAAGAGATTTTTATAAAACACTGATAATAAGATACATTAAAACCTAGATTGAGTATACATACTGGAAAGAAAATTTCATCTTTACCCTTACTCTTTAAGTTTGCCTGTTTACTTCATAATACAAATGTTTCTGAAAGAACATTAAAATTTGATAAATATAGTTATTTAATAGAAACTAATATTAGCATATTATATCATATTCACTGTAGCTAAAGCTTAGTTTAAGCAGTTATTTTGATGATTTAATTTATTATACAACAGATTTATTTAAAAGAAGCAAATGTCAGGAATAAAATGATTTTCATATAAGACCATAGTACTTGTCTTAGCTATTTTTCCATTGCTGAGACAAAGTACCCATCACCCAAAAGTTCAAGGAGGAAAGGTTTCTATTAGCTCACACTGTGTAGAGCTTTAAGCCTGTAGTTGCCTGGCTGTAAGGCAGTGAAGCATGGCAGAGGAAAAACAGTCCTAGGCATGGCAAACAGAATGCTGGGAGGCTTTCTTATTTTCTCCCTTTATTTATATTCACCTAAGTGTGAAGCCAACTGGTTGGTGATAAACACACTTTTCCTCTTTAGTAATTTCATAACATGCACACAGAACTATGTTACAACAATCTGCACTATTAAAGTATCCCTCACTCATGATCCAGTCACTTCCAAAAGCCACACCTGTAAGTGTGTGAGGATTTGCGAGAACATGCAGATTTAAGCCATAATACTATTTTACTTGAAAAATACGTGCTGTCATTTTCTTTTCAATTCATTTCCTTTAAAATACATCTTTCCTTTTATTATTACCTTTTTTGATGGTGGAAATTTAAAACTACTTTATGAGTAAACATAATTTTCATGTAATTAATTGACTCATTTTTTGGAAACAGTGCTGCTAAGTGTTTTATGATTTTACTATTTTTTCTTTTAAATCCTTTTCAATGATGAGAATATACTGTTAAAGTATTTGTCTTGATACAGTCACCATACCTACCTGATTTGGTAAGACAGGTAATACCTCTGTATTTTCTGTATTTTTTTGTCATTCTGTACTACGATGGTTAACTTGAACATTTTTGTTCCTCCTTTGAACTGAGAGTTTCTTTTGTTTGCCTGCCATATTATACTTGTCCCTATCATCTAGGTTTTATTTAAAGATGTGTTGTGCTAATTAATTTCCATTTATAGAATGTGGTACAAACATTAATTTAGCATGTTATTACAGATAGGTCAGAGAGATATTCATCAGGTATTGTCAAGCATAACATGATTATATTTCTCTGCTGTCACATTGATTAGTGTATGTTAGAAACATTTTAAGAAGTTCCTATAGAAAACATTGCATAATATCTAAAACCCCTTTTTCTTACATACTATTTTTCTCTCCCCCAGACAGGTTAATGGTAGGAAATACAACCCAGTGGTGCAGCAACATACATTATAAGTGCCATGGGAAGAAAGCATCACACACACACACACACACACACACAAACACACACACACACACACACACCATGGAGCATGTACTTATTCATTTAACTAGCTTTTATTTAGACCCTACTCTGTTAAAGACAGAGTGTTGTGCATTATCATCACATGCAGAAAAGTCAGAGAAATCTTCCTTTAATTTTTTTCTCATAGAGTGATGAAATCACAATATTTTAGGTATACCCTATAAACTATGTACAGAGGAGCTATACTCTTGCACAGGGTTTTTTATTTACTGGAAATACCTGATTGAAAACATTCTCTTCCTCTGTTTATTAAAACAAGAGAAAGATTAGGAGCATTCCATAGGTCCTATAAAGATAGGCAAAAGCAAATTTTGTTTGGGGACATCATTAAAATATGAAGAAGCAGGGAGGAGCTAAAGATGGTGGAACAGTAATCAGCAGAGTAAACAGTCTCTCTGAGAGAAACAGTTCAGATGCTGGAAT
>RJWT010030359.1:0-14692 GCA_004365215.1 Cuniculus paca | reverse complement strand
CAATCCCTCACTGCTTTGGTAGGACTGCTTGATTCTCCATGTTTATTACTAAAATGCAAGAACCCAGGAATGAATGACTGCTTGATTTTATAGATTTACAAATGATGACGCTGCTTAATAATACACATTGGTTGACCTCTGTGCATATTATCTCTATTTCCCAAAAGAAACTGCATCCAGGTATAGCTCCACACACATGACAAAAATCAACCTTGTCTTACATTAAAGAAGAATTTTTAAACTTTTAATATTTGTGAGTTTCTTACCTACAAAATTTCATTTGCAGAATTAGGAAATTGAGTGTATTTTGACTTTTTAGTACCTCAGAAGGGCAAGGGTAGTGATTTGTTGAGAAGATGCATTCATTTTGAAGAAAACATTTCTACCAAACCCGTCCTTATACAAAAGAACGAATTCATGATATCAGTGCTGAAAGGATTATCTTAGTCCAGTTTCTGTTTTTGCAAGGAATTTTAATCAAGGAAATCTCTTTTTATTGTATTCATCTGGACCAAGTCAAAGGTAGGAAAACACTAAGCTTTATCCATTTACTAAGCTTTATCCATTGTTACAGTTGCTCACTATACTAGAAGTGGTCCCTCTGCTCTTTCAATTTAATGAAGGTAGAAAAGATTGAATTTCCTGACTTCACCCAAACCAATTAATCAGCTAGCAAATTAAAGTCAGCTGTGTGTTGAAACTCTTAGCTACAGTTTGGGCTCATGACCATCAGTTATATTATTGACAAACAAAATCAGATTTATAGAGAGAAGCAGGGGATTCAGACATTTTTAGAAATGAATATGATTCCTCATATTATTTTCCTTTGGTTGCCTACTGTGGACCTACCCTCACAAGTTTTTACTGAAAAATAGTGTAAGTGTTTCCATTATAAATCCAATTGCAACAGGGTTGTAACAATTTAATTTTGTAGTGATAATACTACAGAATTTACTCTGTCAAGGGAAAGTTCTTGTCTAAACTCTATTAACAGTTATCAACTAGTCTCTTATAAAGTAAATATACTGTCACTCTTAAGCCATATAGTAAAACAAAAGTAGACACAAGAAAACTTAACATTTAAGATTTTATCCTTAAAATATTCATCATAAATTCATGATGATGCTATGATATTTCAGATCCTCAAGATTATGTGCCTGAACACTATTTTTGTTTTTTCCTTAACTAGTTGTCTACTAACTCTCCAGTAGCTGTCACATAGGGTTTGCTAACACTTCAAATTTAATGCCACTAATTACACCTAAAAGGTTTTTGTAACAAAAATTGAGTATTTTATAAACTTTCTTCATAATCAAATGAACTTGAAGAGAAATTCAAGCCTATTTCACTTATAAATTGCATGACTTTGTCTTAGGTAGTCTTGAAGCTTAGGAACCTGAATATATATCAGTGGTAAAAGAAAAGATCTCTAGAATTAATGACAATTAGTTAATGAATTAGATTTTGAACATTCAATTCTATATGTCTGTGGTTTACTATACAGATTGAGCATCTGCTCTCACTCTCTCAAAGAGGCTGTAGTGTTTCTAGACAAAAAATTCCCACTAATAAAATCATAGTGCAAAAAGAGTGAAAAATAAATTAGAACCTTGGATACAGAACTTCTATTTCATTACGTCTGAATCCTAAAGTGAATTGTGTTCTTTGCTGCACCATCCACCAGTATTTTATGGCTTCTCTCAGACAATTATTAAATGATAGAGTGTATATCTATTTATTTTTTCAAAAAAAACTATTAAAATACTTTTTAAAAAAATATAAAATGTAAAACCTAGTATTTAAAATAGTTTTAGATATATCAGTGATCAGGAACCATAATTGGTAACTTGTTTATGAAATTTCAGGAATGAATGAATATCCATAGCTTTGAACAACAAGAAAAAAAAGCATTGTACTTCTCTACATTAATCTATATAGAACATAGTTTTCTACTGCTATGGATCATAAACATAAATCTAATTGCTAACTACAGTGACTAGTCACAAAAATAAATTAATCAAAATCACAGAACATATCTAACTCTGAAAAATTAATAACTGTAATGAATCACTGCAATATATGCATGTTTTTTTAGTTTTTGATATAATCTATTTATTAAAAATAATCTGGTAGTGATACTTATTATAATCACCAGGTACAGAATTAATGTTTGTGCCCTCTAAAATTCATATGTTAAAATCTAATGCCCTGTGCGTTTTTGAAGGCCATGGGAAGTGATTAGTTCACGAGTGTTTTGGTTATTTTTCTTTCTTTGCTGGGACAAAATACCTGACACCCAAAATTAAGGAAGGAAAGGTTTATTTAGCTCACAGTTTGTGGAGGTTTCAGTCCATAATCAGCTGGCTCTGAGGCAGGGTGGCATGGCACAGGGTAATACTTCAAGGTGACAGAAGCAGAACAGCAAGAGCAAAAAGGGGGAGAAGAAGCCTCTTTTTCTCCCTTATATTGTAAGCAGGCTTTGCCCTTAAACTGTTTGTACCAATCACAGCATTTTGTGCCCTCCTCCTGCACAGGTTAAGGATGTTTACAAAGTAAGGATCATGGCTCCCTGCTGAGTCTCTTAGTTAAAATTCTAAACTTCTCAAGTTGACACAGTATATTAACCATAACGTTGAGGATGGCATTCTCATGTACAGAATTTTTGACCTTTCCAAATGGTCACCAGAGAGTACAACCATTCCTTTTGATATGTGTGGATATAGTAAGAGGGCCATTTATGCACAAGGAAATGGAGCTATGTCAGATGAGAAATTGGTTGGCTTTTTGTTTTTGGGCTTCTCATCACCTAGACTGTGTGAAATAATGTTCTCTTCTTCATAATCTACCCAGTAGATAGCTTTTCAGTACAGCAGGCCAACAGAGTAATGTGCTTGCTAGATAGTCTAATGATGATATCTTGAAGATACAACAACACAACAGAGTCTATGTAGCAGAGTCTTATTAACTCTTACTAAAAAGGTATACTACTTGGATCATGGACTCTATGGGTTTGCTGGCATAAAGACACAAGGCCTATTTTTGGAACTTATAATGAATATTATTGTAATTTTTTAGTAAGAAAAAATGTACAGGAGTATGTCCTTCCTTAGGTAAAAAGGACAAGACTATGTATGTGTTGTGCATGCATAACTTTCTTATTTTAGTTACCTGTAAAATCTCAAAAATGTATTCTGAGCTCTATTAAAAATTGAAGTTTCAAAGAGCATAACAAATAGGTTTTTAAAATTGTATTATTCACACTCAGATCCATGGGACCAATTTTCCATGTTCCAAAGGTGACTCTGTAATTCCACTGTGGATATCTGACTTTTCTAGTCAGAACTTTCTCTAGCTTTTGAAGTCTTCTGTGTCTTACATTGTTTTTTTCTTTAATCTACCCTTAATCTAGCCCATGCTCCCCCTAAAACAATCACACTATTTAAACTGCATTTATCCTCTTTTTTTGGAATTATCTGGAATGGAATTTCCTATCCTATTCTTTCATCCTCTTTTTTTTCCAGTACTTTTAACTAACTGTAGTGAATAACGTAGTGTGTTACTCAGAACCCAGTAATGAATACCATAGGGTTCCACCCAGAACCCAGAACTCATACTCCAAATTTGGAGGACATTAACTTGATTGTTGCATCTCTGCCCCTCACTGAGAATTGTCTATGGCTACAGAGATTACCCTACATGAGAGGTTTTTCACTGCAAATGACAAATTTAAGCAAAGAAACAAAAACTCAACTCCTGGACTTCAAATAGTTACAAATAAAAAGGAATTATTCCAGATCCAAGAGTCACAAAAGTTTTTCACTTGCAACTATATTGAGGATAAACTTCTTGTTCTGCCTGGTTCAATGATCTTTCATAGGGTTGTGTCACATGAGATCATTCCTCAAACAATCTTCATGCAACTCTGTATCCATTGTATCCAAGCCAGGATACACACCACAGAATTGTCTGAAATATATAGAAGGCAGAGAAAGAATACTTTATTAAAAGTAGTGATTTTGCCCTACCTTCCACATAGAACACTAGTGAATCAAACTTGATTGTTTTTACTTATTCCAGTGGTAGTTCTAATATTAGAACTGAACCCAAAGTCAGGAAATTATTTTGCCCCATTCCTTTTAAGACTAAATACAAAGTCCATTTCTCCATATTTTATGGAATGAGAAAGTCCAACTTATGTAGAACGGATCCATAATTATTACCAAGGCAGACTACTCTACATTCTCATGGGGATGACATAGCATTCTTTAGCAGTTCTAAACTGTTTTTGTTTTGTTTTGTTTTTACAATTCCAAATATATACTTCATTTTATTTTTTAAAAAAGAAGACAGTACTTGCTTAGGTAATACCAATTACCCTGCTATTAGCGTTTGGCCCTGAAAAATATGGGCCATTTAATAGATGTCTTTAGTCATTGCCATAAACGTCAGCACAACTCCTCCTTGGAAAAGTAGAAATGCAAAGAAATTATGAACACTTTCTAGCAACCTGCTCATTATAAAGTATATTATATAATCATTTACATATAGGAACCGATACATTTGAGCTAGTATTATTTTTATTACTCAGACAGCTTCCCAGACAGATTATGAGCACCTTTGTAAAAGAACCATACCTTTCAACTTTGTTTCTCAGCTTTGGTAATAGTGTATACTGTCCTGTAGGTGTTTAAAAAATTGTTTTAATAAATTATTAAATAATTAAAAAAATTGTTTTAATAAATTATTAAATAATTAAGACAATGGATAAAATGTATTTTTATCCAAGTAAGTAGTGTGTTTTGGAAAAAAAGACTAAAAGTAGAGTAAAAAGTAACCCCTTTGTACACTGTCAAAGACTTCCAGCTAGTGATGCAAATACAACTGATCAAAGTACAATCTAATTGGCTATAAATATAACTATTTATTATGTTGATAAGAATATTAACAGAAGATTTATTAAATGTATTCTTAAAGGTAAGCTAATATGCTACATATATGTACATATACAAGCCTGGTATAAATAACTAAATAGATTATACATAATTCCTCAGAACATCATTTAAATCGTGCCTACAGTGGTCTTCAAAACCATATAAACATTCTCTTGAAGTGTGTAAGCATCTATTTAAAAGTAAATCATGCTATTCATTTTCCTTGTTCATAATGGATCTGCTTTCGAGGCACATGCCAAGTTTACCATAATGAACATTTCTTTTTAACAAATAGAACATATGCTTATCACCAATATTAGAAAATCTTGGGTTCTCATATTTCTCATATATTACAATATATGTTTAAACACTGCATAGTAAATTCTTCCAATTCTGGAAACATGAAAGCATTTAAATTCTTTTTTTTTTTTTCTGTCTTTTTGAGACAGGGTCTTGCTATGATATTCAGGCTGGCCTTGGGCTCACTTTGCAGCCCAGGCTAGTCTCGAACTTGCAACCATCCTCCTGCCTCAGCCTCCTGAGTGCTGGGATTACAGGAGTGTGCCACCACGTGCAGCAAGCTTAAATTCTGAACTGCTTTCTGTTTTGTGCACTTGGTAACTGACACTATTAGTGGTCTGTTGATAGTCCTTCAGATGCCTTCACCATTTTCATTCACGTAGTCTCTCAATGTGCTTTCAACTTGAAAAGCCAGTTCCTGCAGTCCTTTAAAACACACTTTTCATTAGATTATTGATGCTAGATTTGAAAGTGTCCGAGCAGGGAACTTTTATCCACCTGGGGCAATCACTAACCAATAAATGATAGTGTACAGTTATAAATATTCTCATATCATTGGCTTTGAATGGGACTACTCCAAAGTACCAGCTACAATCAGTGAAGCTCCTGTGGGATTAGACCAAATTATTTTACAAAAAAAATAGACTTGATGTCACACCCTTGCTTGGCCTCTTCTCATTACGACATTAATGAAGTTATTCAAAGAAAATATTGTGAAGCCCTAATCACTCAGTAGTTCACAAGGTGGCTTACATTGAACAAAAGTCTTAACGAAGGTAACTGGGACAAATGGGATTAAGGTGAACCCCAGAGCAATGGTTTGCTTTCATTGGTTTTATCCTCTTTAAAATAAAATAAAAAATAAATTAAAAAAAGAATTTGGACACAGCCTCATGTACTCAGAGCGAATCCCTTGAGAAGGCAAAAGTAGTGGTGGGGTAAGTAAATATATATATATATATATATATATATATATATATATGTATTTTTGTTTTTTTCAAAGTTAAAGATTATCAGCAAACCACTGAAAGCTTAGAGAAATCCATGGGACGTGCCCTTTTTCATAGCCTTCAGAAGTAACCAATTCTGCCAACATTTTTATTTCAGTTTTCTAGGGTCCAAGACTGAGACAATGAATGTCTGTGGTTTAAGCCATCTAGTCCACAATACCTTGGTACAGCGGCCCCAGGAAACTCATATACTTTTTTCCAAGCAACACTTTCCTATTCCCTTCCACAAGAAACAAGATTTCCTAACAAATAATTTTTTGTAAGAATCCTGTTTTTAGTATCTTCTAGGAAATACAACCTAAGACAACTCCATTATTATCATCCTCATTTGCTTCCTTAAATCCAGTATTATCAATGTGTGAAAAAAGAATTAGGAAAGAATTGAAGTCCAGTCTTCACATTGATCTACACAAAATAATTCCCAAATTGAGCATTTGTTCTTCATTCTGCCCTTCTAGAAGATTTCACTTTTCTATCTAACAGATGGCAATTACCTGTTAACTTACATTCTTGTTTCAACTACTCATTCTAGGACTTTTCTCGTTAACTCAACTTACTTGTGAGCTTAACTTCACTAATTCTACTCAGAATTACTTGGTTTCCTTTTGCATTTTCCTTGGAATTGTGCCTTTCCTTTCATCTTTAGAACATGCCTTTACACCTAATTTTATTGTGGATTTTCCCAAACTGTCATATAGAATCCATTTAATGTTTCCTATCTTTCTTCGGCATTGCACTTATACAGAAATGTATCATCAGAATTTATTTGGAAGGCTTTCAACACTCTTCTCTCACGTATACTTTAGAGTTACAGATGAGTTCATAGGGTCACATTTGCCTTTTCCAGCTTTATTAGAGTTAAGAGTGTGTCTTTGAATCTGCTGAGCAATTCTGTCTTTACAATTCTAAATTTCAAATAAGCACAGTCATTTTATTTTGAAAAAAATACAACCAAACAAAACAAAACAGAGTAGTGTCAATCACAACAAAACAATGAACATGGTACATGACTTCTAAACAGGGTAAAAATCAATTGGTAATGGCTACCATAATGCCTCTTATTGTCTGCAATATACTTTCCCAAACCATCAGGGGTAAGTAAAGTCAAACAAAATACAACAAAATAAAACAGTAAAACAAAATACAAACAAACAAACAAGGCAGAACAATGTAAGCAATACAGAAGTTCAAGATACTAGTAGAACAGCAGTGGTTACCATAATGTTTGCTATCTTCAGAATAGTTGCCTACAGCTTAAGACATACTACAATCAAACAACACAGAATAGAGTAAAATCAATCAAAACAAAACAATGAAAGCAATACAGGGTTTCTAAACAAGATAATTGGACATCCTCGATGGCTACAATTATATATTTTGTTGTCTTTAAAATAGCTGTGCATGCCATCAAGTATAACAAAATCAAACAAATCAGAATAAAATGAAACTAATCAGAACAATGAAGACAATATGAGTTTCAAATCATGATAATAGATTAACAGTGGCCACTTCCTTCCCTTTTTAGATAGTTCCTCCCCTTTGACTCTCCCAATATGTATTGCGCATTTTGGATACCACTAACTCCTTTAGTTTGTTATACTACAGAGGCAACACGAAATTCACCCATGTGACTCTGAACCATTTCATCCATGAGCATGATCACCAGTTGCCTCTATCCACCTACAAGAGCCTTGAAGTTATCTTTCTTTATAGCTTAGTAGGTTTCCACCACATAAAATGCTGTCTTTCTTATCCATTCTGTGATTAACGGGCAGGCTATCCTTACTTTTTTTCTGGTTCCCTGTCACATAGGGCATTGTTCTCTCTCCTTTCACTTTCAGTCTATGAGCTTTCTTTCTAGTTAAATGTGTTCCTTGCATGAAGCATAGTGATGGATCCTGTCTCCTGATCCACTCTATGTTTCTTTCTATTAGCACATTGAGGCCCTCTTACAATGCATTGTCTTTGCCATGCTATTTTCCTGCCATTGGCTACCTATATTTCCTCTCCATTCGATCAACTGGCCCCACTTGATTGTCCCCCTATGCTGTTGTTCCTGAGACCATGGTCCTTGTTTTCTCTCTCTAGAATGCCCTTTAGTATTCTTTGTAGGGCTAGTTTGGTGGTCATGAATTCCTTGACTTGTTCTTTGTCATGGAAGTATCTTGTTTCTCCATTAATTTTGAAAGAAAGTTTTGCAGGCTACATCAGTCTGGGTTGGAAGTTGTTTTCTTTCAGGACTTGCAATGCTTCACTCCAGCATCTTCTGGATTTGATGGTTTGTGTTGAGAAATCTGCTGTTATTCTGATGGGTTTTTCCTCTATAGGTGATCTGTTTCTTTTCTCCAACAGCTTTTAATATTCTGTTCTTGAGTTGAATTTCTGGGATCTTGATTATTATATGTCTAGGTGTAGATTTGTTTTGGTTATGGCTAGAGGGAGTTCTATATGCCTCACATGTTTGAGTGTCACTTTCCTTTTCTATGCTTGGGAAGTTCTCCAATATTATTTCTGTAAATAAGCTCCTGATGTCATTTGTCTTGACCCCTGCTTTTTCACTCACATTTTTAATTCTTAAGTTATACTTCTTTGAATTATCTAGCAGCTGCTGAATTGTTGCTTCCTAATTCCTTGTTATTTGTAGGAGATCTTTCCTTTCACAATCACAAGCTGCAAACCTGTATTCAAGGTTTGAAAGTTTCAATTTCTTTCAAGTAATTTTGCCAGCTTTCAGTGGAGTTTTTAATTTTCTGGATATCTCTTTGAATCTGTTTCATGCATTCTAAATCTCATTTATATTGTTCATTCATGGTTTCCCTCATTTTCCTATGCTCCTCTATTTTTTATCTGTATCTTCTTTAGAGATGCTGAGTATTTCTTTTATTATGTTTTTCATTTTTTCTTTTAACTGAGATAGAATTTCTATTCTAATTTCTCTTATAGCTTCATGAAGTTGTTTCTTCACTTTAGTTGACATCTTCAGTCATTTCAGGTGTGCAATTCTCGATCTCCTTCATGTTTACCTCTTCTGGACTTGCTTTGCTTGGGTTGAATGCCAGAGATTGCCCTCTCCCTCTTCTCCTTGGCATATTCCTGATTTCTTCCACACACCTGGGTAGTGTGGCCCCAGGCAACCTGGCACTGGCCACAACTTCTCCAAAGCTAGACTGTTCAGCTTTTCTGGCCAGTGCTGGCTATGTACATCCAACAGTGGTTGCCCATGTCTCTGCACTGAGCTGGGTACCAAAGCACCTGGAATTTGCACGGGAGCAGACCTGGTCAGGCCCTGCAAATCTAAGCTGTTTAGGAACCTAAGTGATGTTGTCTGAAAGGTGCACAGGAGTGGACCTCGGTCCAAACAGGTTCCGCGGGTCCACCCACAACCTTGAGCTGCTGAATGACTGTTTGCTTTTTCTGGCCTTGGTCCAAGCAACTTCTGTGGGTCCTCCCACAATCTGGCACTGCCGTCAGAAGTGGGTAGCAGTCTTGGCTCTGGGTGTACCACACCTGAGTCCAAGATGGTGCCCGGTCAATCACTCTCTCCTGTGGGGGCTTGGGGTCCCCATCGCTTACCACCAGTCAGCACAGATCTTCGCATCTGCCACTCTCCTTCACCCCTGCGCCTCTCCACAGACACCTCTGGGGTCGACCGCAGCTGCCACCGCAACCACATGTTTCCAGGCTCAGCAGCTCTTCTGGCAGGGTGAATCTGGCTCCAGGCTAAGGTGTCACCAGCCACCACCTTCTTCTTCCTTTAAATTCTTTTCATTCTCTTTGTAGGCTTCAGTTCATATTTTAAATTCTTCCTGGGTCTAGGGGACTCACTTCCTTCCTTCTTGTCCTCTCCATGATGTTGTATTCAAGAATCTGAACTGTTTCTCTCAGAGAGACTGTTTACTCTGCTGCTTACTGTTCTACCATCTTTGATCCTCCTGCAGTCATTTTAAAGGAAAGGTTTCCATCACTCTCATATCCAAACCTAATTTTCTTCCCTCATCTGAATAACATTCAGCAATTGTCCATTTGATTCCTCTGTTAAATAAAATTGTCAACAAGGTAAATAACAAATTTATTAAATCCCTTCCTTTTAGCAGAATTAAATTTCTAACATGCTCACAGAGTTCAAGTCCTCCATTATTTTTGTATATATGATTTTGTGTTAATTTGGAAATCTCTTATGCATTTTAGCTATCATCATATGTATTTATTCATAATTATGGCAAACTATTAACACATAGCAATATTATTGTTTGTCTTATTTTTCTTGCTTTCATAGTTTTGCTAACTAGTTTCATAAATCATGTGTACAAAAATGAACAAAATCATAAATGTTCTCAATATGTTTCTCCTCTTATTTCAATTTTTGAATAAAATATAAACATCAATATTAGTCAGCTGGAATTTTCACAACAAAATACTATAGACTCAGTAGTTTAAACAACAGAAATTTATTTTTTCACCATTCCAAAGGCTGGAAATTCATGATTATAGTACCAGCATGATCGGATTCTGGTGAGGGCTTTCATCTTATAGATGGCAGCATTCTCACATGAAGAGCAAGAGAAAACAAGTCTTCTGATGTGTCTTTCTTGGAGGGGTTAGGGCTTACCCATGTAAATTACATCACAAACATTCAATCTATAACAACATCCATTGCTCTTACTTCATTGTTTTGCAAGTCATAGCAATAGCAATTATTATAGCTGCAAAGATTTTTGCCCCAAAAGTTACAAATTGGAATCTGAAAACCCAAAATGTTAGTAGTAAGTGGAGATTTTAGAAGGTGATCATATCCTGAGGACTGTAACTTCATGAATAGATCAGAGATCTCTACTTTGTCATCATAAATCTACATACTAGAGAACTGGTATTCTTTTATATGAATAGAATATTTTCATTCTTTTCCAAAGTTTTGACTGTCAAAGGCACAATTACTCCATAGGTCTTCCTATAATATTGAGTTTGTTTTCCTCTGCTTTTAACCTAGGTCTTCAAAGGCTATAGAAATACATGAAGTTTTTCTCCACCAAATTGTTCATTTCAATCATAAACTAGCATCATTGGATAACATTGAATATTGTCAGCCTATCAATTCCACCTCAAATTTACATCTTTAAGGTTTAGATATATACATAACCTCACCTTTTCCATATTTAATGAAGAAATGGCATCAATTTAATTACTTTATTGTCTAGTCTTTCTGAATAGATTATTAACTCATTCATATGGTGTCTAGTAAATCTTTCAAGCTATAACTGGCACTTGAATAATAATTATATGATACATGAATATGAAAAAATTATATTAACTCGTGTTACAAAAATCAAGTTTCTAAGTTAAAATACTATATATTTGAGAGACACTCTTTCAGATGATTAGTGACAATCTCTCAGTCATTCACCACAGTTCTCTGAACAAAGACATCACTCAATAAAAGCTAGCTGTTGATATTCATAATTTTGCCTAATAAAATTAATAATTATTTAAGAACAAATTTATTTCTGAGTAATTATTAAGACTTGCTCTTACTGTTTTGTGATTAGATATTATAAATTGGTTAATAGAATTTTATGAAGAGTAACTGAAGATTGAAATCTGTATTTTTTGGGATTCTTAAGGTTGCTGAGCAAACAAGACATTAGCTCACAATGGCCATTCAGACAGAGATTGAAGGCAGACAGTTTTTGTGAAGGACTTCACCTTTAATTGTGAATCTCTAATGCAAATGACAACAAGCCACATGAAACTGGCAATGCTTGAGAAATTTTGAATTCAGGATGAAATATCATCTTTCAACTAATCCACTGTGGCTAAGCACATAAACACTGCCCTCTCTGTAGATTCTGGGCACTGCCTAGACTTGCTGAACGTCTCTGTTCCACAGTGCTTGAAGCAAAAACTGTCACCACGATTTCCAAGGGAGTTCTAAACGTTAGGAGCTACCATAAATGATGGATTTCTATGTCAGCTTGAAATTTCCCAGGTTTATCACTTCGAGGCATGTCCTTAATGTAGTTTTAATATTGCCATTTAATTATTATTATATTATTGTTTTTATTTAATATGATTGGTGTACAGATTTAACAAAAACTAGCTGCAATGGAAGCATTTCCAATCAATATTTTAAAGTATGTCCATCAATTATAATAAAGCTCTCAGTTTTTTTAGATGACATTGATACCTTCCATTTAATCCATGTAAACATAGATTCTCCTATTGCCAGGAATAAATTGAGGTTATCGATGAGGGAACTAACTTCAGTTTCTCACTGGAAGACACTGAGTAATGCTGACATATTGTGGATAAAAACTTTAAAGCAACTAAGCAACATTGTAGGAGGTGGAATACAGCAGAATTTAATTTATCATAATCATAAATCAGGTTTTCAGATTTTTAAAGAGTGTATATATGCTTTTTGTTTGTAAATTCTCAATTATATCAACATATTTAGATTCACATTTGAATGTCCTAAAGGCTGATGTCTTAAAAAAAGAAAATAAAGAGATAAAATAAGGTAATAATTCCAAAATAAAATTAACACTTGCCTGATAACTGTACTTGAATATGTAAAGTACATAACTAGTAATATATATATTTGCTCATTGTAAGAAACTATATATATGTAGCTTCATATAATTACAAGCCATGTCCTACTACTGAGAAGAAAATTCCTTTCAGAATTATTATATATCATTAAAATCAGTAGTTTCATTTTCTTCAAAACCGGAAAAAATACAAAGCTAGAGTCCTAAAACCCAGTGTGCAAATTACCTTTAAAATGATGTAATGTAATTATCTATCACCGCCCAAAAGGTAAAAACTCGAAGATCCAGGTGTTTGTTTTAGCAAACTGTCCAAAGTCAATGACCTAGTTAATGGTGGAAGGAAATTGTAGCACCTACCTTTCTCTTTGTTGGGCTTCACTCCTGAGACTATATTTCTCTTTCCATGCAATGCTGTCTTCCTGAGACCTTCATGTGTTGGCCAAATATGTGTCATGTACCCATTTAAATATACATTCCTTACTTTCATACAAATACATGATACAAGTTTTGAAAACACTGGAGCTCCCTAATTTCACAAATGTTCATTTGTAACTACAATGTTCTAGGCACTGGGAAACACTGAAGAAAATGTGCATGGTTTTTGTGGTCCTATAGCTTGCCATCTAAAGTAATGATAGCTCTGTGCTAAGTGCTTTAATACAGATGAACTTATTTTATCATTAAAGTGAAATTAGTACTGTTAGTCCCTTTATACAGAAGAAAAGTACAACTAAAAATAGTTTTCAGGTGCCTAATACCACACAGTTTCTAAGAGATAGACCTGGAATTCATCCTTTGTGGTACAGTTATCTCAGCTTTCCACAGTTCACATAATGGTACAGTTAGTGTTTCATTGTTTACACCAGGATATGATGCCAAATCACGAGAAATTTGGCTGTGCAATATCAATGGTTTTAATCTTAAGAAATTAAAGAAGAAAACAATTTATTTTTACCAAGTACACCCAAACATATTGATTACATTAAAAGAAGATCACAAAACTGAGTTTACTATACATTACTATCAAGAAGAGCATGATAATTTTGAATAATTATTACATTCCACAAGTCATTCTTTAAAAATGGGTTTGGTCTGATGGCAAATTTAAGTTCACTAATCAATCAATTTACAGAAGCCAATTTCTATTATCTTCCTCTCATATTTTAATTATAATTATTGTTGTTGTTAATTTCAAAATCATTCTTAAATTTCTTTTCATGCTCTTTAAAACTCCAAGTATCTGTTTCAGTAACTTGATTGTCTCATGAACAAACTCCATTGTTTTGTCATAAATTTCTTCCTAGTAATAATTACTGAACTAATTCAGAGCAATTACAATCTTTTCACCCACTTTGAACTTAAATCCCTCTCAGAAACATTTATTTTATCCTTTTGACTTCATGCGGATCACTCACAATGACAGAAAAGACAAGTAAAATAGAGTTGAGAGATTTTTGTCTTCTCTTTGTCACTTATCAACATTCAGTCATTAACTTCAGCAAATATAACTATCTCTCCCTTCTTTTCTTGGGTACAAACTTAAAATCTCTTTCTCTAAATTTCTCTCAGACTGCTTTGCAAAACTTTGTCTTGCCATGTCACCAGTTTAGTACATTTTCATCAGCTTGATCCTATTTCACAGTCTATGTTGGCTACAGGACCCTCCACAACTGCTCCGGAGGTCTTTTCTTTATTTGATAATTTTCTAATTGTGAATTCTAACATGTGACTTGCAAAAGCACAAAAGTGTGTTTTTAAAAACAAAACAAACCAACAAAAAAACACCACATATTCTTTATCCGTTCCTCAACTGATGGGCATTTAAATTGTTTCCAAGATTCAGCTATTACAAACTGTGCTGCTATAAACATGGGTGTTCATATATTTTTGTGGTATGGTATTTTTT
>RJWT010030358.1:0-14675 GCA_004365215.1 Cuniculus paca | reverse complement strand
GGTTGACTTTGCTATCAGGTAGCTGACCCAGGAAACCTCTGACTAATGCTGAGAAGGAATGCCTGCTGCACACACGGCACAGCTGGGTGGAACATGTGCTAAGACTAAACGGCAGCAGGGAATCCAAACGCCTGCTGTCTGGCACACTGAAATAGGCAACTGTAAGCTAGAAAAAAAAAATTTAAAATGTAGACACCAAAATCACACATCTTCAAGAAATTCTACACTGACTTGAGTATCAGGCAGCGCCCGACCTGTCTAAAGACTGTATTCCAAAGATCAGCTTTGTGCACAGAACAGGACGTCTGCATGACAGGCTGTTTGAATCTCATCACATAGATGTGTAGCAAAGCACTGCCCTTTACCAAAGTCCAGGTGGCCTTCCAGCTATGACCTGCATTAGTCCTCTCTTCTGGGGTTCAGGAGAATGGAAACTGAGACAGTGGGGAAAGGGGAATATCAGGAATCTAAGAGGATAATCTAAGAGAACAAAGCTATGCTCTCTCCTTCCATTTTTCCTTGTGAACAGGAACTGTCATTCTGAATGGCCAATTCTCAACTATTCCATAAAGCATTCAGCTATTTGCAAGCCAAGTGATCATGAAAATCTGCTTTTACAAAGTGAATGTGGAGTTTGGGAAGTGGTGTGACTCCAGAATGCAGAGAAATAACAGGAAAGATAACAGTCCAACATTTTTCACTGAAAACTGGAAGCAGAGAAGGGAATCAACACATAGTATTAGAGACCGGTACTCAGAAGGAACTAGTAGGTAGCAAGTCTTAATCATATTTCTAAGGCACTTGACAGTTTTCTTTTTTGAATGAGTGTACATAGACATTTTAAACATCCGAGGGACAGAGGAAGAAGGAAAGCAAGAAGCAATTTTCCCTACTTCTGAGAATATTTGAAAGTACTGTTCTCTGATAATTCTGAAAAAATGTGTATGTCAATCTGCACTGCAGATTGCAGATGGCAATTTGAGTATTGGGTATCTTAGGAAGAAAGATACACGTTGTTTTGTGACCAATGCCAGGAACTCATATGCCTCCTGATACATATTTGGAATGGATACTATCCTCCTTTTATCAAATACAGTGGCACCTCAGTTCATGAACCTTAATTCTTTCCATGATTACTGTCACAAAACAAAGTGGATGAGAACCGAATCAAATGTCCATATAAGGTCAACATCGAATGTGACCATCGAATTTGATTTGGTTGTCATCCAGTTTGCCTTGCAACCAGAACCGTGGAAAGAACTAAGTGTGGGAACCAAGGTACCACTGTGTTAGAGTATCATTTCAAGCACCATCCTTTTGCAAAGGTTCCTTTGAGGAAAAGGTTAATGACTGGGTTTAGGATGGGTGGCACGATAAAGGATAAACTCACTTGTGCCCTCATGAGGTAATCTAGGCTCCAGGTCCAATCAAAAGTTCTAAGTACTCAAGTTTGAGGAAGTGGGTGTTGTCCCTGATGAAGGTGGCTCATAGCAAACACAGAGGTAGACAATCAGACTTCTTAAAAGTTACAGCATTAGTTCCAAAGCCACTGTAGTCTTGACTACAACGAGGGAGCCTGGGTTCCTCATGTGTCACAAAGTCTTCTTTAATCATGAGGGTGGGCAATGGGACAGGACAGGACTCCAAGTAGTAATAGTACCGTTTAGTGCAACTTGTCTGGCTGTTGAACTGAAGTTTCCTCATTCTCAATGTTATTGCTAGGAGACTCGAGAGGACTTTTAAGAGTCAGTCTCGCTGTGCCTATCAATAGCATCAAGCTTTGTAGTCTCTATGCAAGATCTCTAATTTTGCATATGGGTTCAGCGTCTACCTGGTTTTGCAGTGTGTTGGTTGCTGCTCGCACCCCTGCGCGCTGTCTTGCCTGTGCGTCATCCTGCAGGGGGTCGTTGCAGTTACCCACCCTGGTTATTCATGGAGAAAATTCATGTCTCACACCATCCTCCCTCCACAGCCCCCTCATTCAGAGGCCAAACGAAAACCAAACTTCCTTCCTCCTCACCTCCTGCCGACACTTCCCTTTCCTCACCCCTGTTCTTGAGAACATAGCACTTTCCGTGCTCATTTTCAATCAGTCTTTCCGAGGCCACAAGCTCCCAAGCCTTTGTCAAGATGCCAAATCCCTGCCCCTCAGACAGGTGCTGAAAATGAGATGATAAACTCTCTGTTACTCTACAAACAGCCGAGGCCCTCGGCAGCCAGAATCCTCGCTTATTGGTGCCCTACTTAACTGTGCCGTTCCAGTCTTTCCTGGTTCTTCCCATCTTTGGGCTCAGGCCTCACCAGGAATTCATTCTGCTTTGACAATTGTGGAAACAATTGAAATATTGCATGAATAAAGCAAGTCAGAATTTAAATGGGTGGTATCAGGATGAACTGTCCTTAACAAGCCGCAAGAGCACTAACTCTCTCTTTTCCATTCGGTCTTATTTCAAGCCATTTATCATCAGACAGATAAATTTTGAATTTCTGACATGAAGCAGTCCCTCATTTGAGTGGGAAGGTGCTTGTCGAAGATATTCAGTGACCAAAAGGTGAAGGAATGAATGGTTACATAGGAACATAGAGCGTGCAGTGAGCTTAAACTCTCCAAACATGTCTCAGTGTGCTCTCTGTTCTCAATAGAGGATTTTCACTTGTTACCCTATTCGCTTATTTGCCTTTCTAAAATAAATATAAATTTTCAACTTGTAGTTTTATATGATTAATATTTCTGTTCTAAGGAAGAAAATTTCCTAAATATCATGTAGCACATTTTCCTGATTGTACTGTCTTTTATGTAGTACCTTTTAATCTTCAAAACAGAACACAATTCCAAAAAGAATCTGATCTGAGATTCATCACTTAAAATAATGGTTTTTAGATGTAAAATAGACACTAATGGATGCTAAGGCGAGGTTTAAGGCCCTTCCTGATGAATGTACATGAAAATGATCAATCAAACCTATGACTCAGCTGCTAAGATAGAGCTCATCTCTGCTATATGATGACAGCTCAAATATGGTCTTTATAATCTTGCACTTTTGCCAGAATGTCAGGCAGATTTTGTGTAATGGTGAGAATATGCCAAAGAGCTCTTAGATTTAAAAAGTTCACACTATTTGATTGGATCTGGAGTTGAAAAATGTTAACTCAGAAATATCTCTATACTGTATTGTATGGGGTAAGGGTGGCCTTTCCTACCTCCCCAAAGTCATGCAAGAATCCAGAGGGTGTGGTATTTTAGGAAAGAATTGGAAAATACAGGAAAGATTTTAGGCTGCAGTGGTAGTGACTGGGATTTTATTACAAGTACATGCAGTCATTTGAAGGGGACAGCTCCAGTCTCTCCATGCTGCTGGCTGTGGTCATCCTCAGGAATCCCCACCACCATGTAGGGGTCCCCTTGGCAAAGGGCAGGCTATGTGGGTCACATTACTCAGAGAATCTGACATCCCTGACACCTTCAAAGTTAACCTTTTCTTTTTTTAACTTCTTATACAGGTAAGTCTACATTTTTGAGGCTTATCACCACCCTCACTTATGCTGCTTGTGTATTCTTGAAACAAACACTTGAGTTGGAGACTTATTTTGTGCTGTTAAAATGAAGCATCCACAACACAAAATATCCTTTTAGACCGGGAAGACCAATCACAGCTGAAGCAATTGAAAATGCTTTTGAAACAGGAGAGAAAAACGCTGTCATATTGTTGGAGTGTACTGGCAAGAACAACGGAAATTAAGATGCTGATTCATTATCCGAGCACATGAACAACCCCACTTATTCATTTGTGCAAAAGATACTTATTTTGAAAAATTTTAAAAGCTAATACCTTCAAGTAGCTATCAACAGCTAAAATGGCAAAGCCAACAAATCCTCTTCATGTCACCAAAACCAATTCTCAATGTTTCCTACTTTAGAGAGTGAATAGGAAGATTTGAAATAGGTAAACTTCACCTAAGGAACATTGATTAACGAGCAGCTCAAAACAATATAACTAGTTGTCAAGGACAATTTATTTAAAAAAATACTTCAAAATATACTGTTAGCTACATGCAAAAGACATATCTACACATATCTCCATCTTTGCATATTTAAGTAAATACATCCCATAATTTGCACTATCCAAGTGGTTTTCTTGTTAAGATATTTATTAGTTAACAAAATAAAAAGAAGTCATTTCTCACTGTCTAGCACAAGTGTTGTGTTGCTAATAAAAAATTTGTAAATTAACCTGAAGGCTACAAAATGCCAGTACCTGACAAAGAACCAAAGATCAAGACCTTTGAGATCCTCCTAAATGAGCACTGCTATTTCCCCATAAGAGCCACCTCACCCAAGAGTCAACTGGAGCATCTGTTTCCAGTGAATCTTCTGAAGAAGAAACACACTGTGAAATGTTCTAAACTAAGCAAAACAGTCATCAAACAGCTGTTTCCTGGCAAAAAGAAGGGAAAGGGATTCTGGGCTAATTGTTTTCCTTTAGGGGACCTATGGAAGAGATTCTTTTGTCATTAGTATCCAGGGAATGTGATGACTACACTTACCTTTTAATTGCTTGCCATTTCATTGAAGTTGTTTATATGCTAAACAATTTAACTGTCTCATCAGATCAAAAATAGTGCAAAATTATGAGATGTGCATAAGGAAAATATAAAAGACATTCCTGTTCTAATAAACATTCACAAATCCTGCAGCAGCTTCAGCCACATTATGAAGTTAGTGGAGCCGGGGAGTTAGCTCAGTGGCGCAAGCACCTGTCTGGTAAGTGCAAGGTCATGAGTTCAATCCCTGGTGCCACCAAAAAAAAAAAAAAAAAAAAAAAAAAAAAATGAAGCTGATGGATTGATCCACTGGCATCACACACAAAATACACACACACACACACACACACATTCCTCTCAGCTGACTGAAATACAAGTTAAATAGCAATCAATACATCTTAAATATATATATATATATATATGAGAATCAACTCTGCATTACTTTTAGTTACATGACAGAACCACCTGAAAGTAAAAAGATACACTATTTCATTAGATGTACTTGTAAATGTTATCATTTACAAAGAATAGTTTGCTGTGAAATTTTCCAAAGTTCTAATTCCCCAAGGGAGATATAGTCTATAAAATTTGGTTAAAAAATGCTCAATTGGAAAAAAAAAAATGAATTCTCTTTACAAAAAGAAGTAGCATTACTAAAATTATTTATTCAAAGTTTTGAGCAGAGAATTAAAATGACAGTCATTTATTTGGAGGATTTGCCTAAGTCCAAGAAAGGCCTGTCCTCTTGAGTAACGTGAGCTTTATTATCCTCCAGTAGAAAGCAAAAATTGTCATACAGTTTTTGATAATATGAAAAACTGCAATATTTTCATGATGGCAAGGACCACTTTGAAGCTATTCGTGACTCTGTTGTCAGTACTTATCATGGTATTTGGCTAACAGTGTAGACACTTATTAAATATTCATTCCCCAAATGGTAAAATGTGTTTCCCTTCCTTTGAACGTACTCAACAATTTTCAAGTCTTTGAATATTGGAGAACTACTCAACAAAGTTTCTGACATAATGGAAAATACATGTATATATATTTATCACTATTAAATAAAAAGTCATATACCCTTAGTACATAACATATGCGTATGACTAGCATCCTTGTCTGTGTGTCTTCCTTCATTCCCTTCCTGCCCTGTCTTCCTCCCATTGTCTCCATAATAATATCCTAGGAAGCCATCATTTGTTCCAGAGCTCAAGACCCCTGACCTAACTTTCATCTCCCATGTGTTCCTCCCCCATCCTAAGCAGCTCTCTCCCTCTACCCAAATTATCAGCTCTCTCAATTTTCTATGCAATAACCATTATTTTTCTTTTCCAGAATTGAGTTTAATCTCAGCTGTATCTCTTACAAAGTGAATGTGAGTAAATAGGTTTAATTTTGTCCTCATAGTTACATAAGAAAGGCACTATTAAATGTGCAATGGAGAGCTTATCCATTTTTTTGTGATTCTGAGATTTATTCATGATATACAGCACTATCAGTCATTAATTTATGCTACTGGAATAACATCCCAGTTTATATACTTTTAATATATGATTTTTAGATTGTTCAGCATGTGTGTGTATGTGTTTGCATGTGCGTTTGCAAAACATCGTGGCTATATTTTGAGAAATTAGTACATGTATGTTAATCATTTTTAATTCTTTTAATCCCCTTTCCCTTTCCTCCATCTCTTCCCCTTCAATAAGTCTATCTTTTTATTTCCTATCATCTCTCATTTATTTCACAGTTTACTTATATTTTAAGTTCCCATATAAAATACAGCATTTAACTTTATGTGTCTTACTTTTTTCACTTAACATTAGGATTCCAAACACATTCATTGCTTTGCAAATAACAAGATTTTATTCTTAATTGCTTAATAATATCTATATAGAGATACAGTATTCATATTCTATCTACCTGCCTATCCTTACATTTTCTTTATCTGTTTGTCTATTGATAAACTGTCTCCAGAGCTTAGGTATTGCAACTTATGCTGTTATAAACATAGATTATATATTTATCACCATACTGTTGTAATATATATATACCCACATTTTTTCTTTTTTTTTTTATAGCACCCTCATAAATGTTGTAGTGCATATCCCCTAAGTCATTAGTGACATCCTTGAAGAAAGCATTTGTTTTGGTTATATACCTAGGTTGGTAATTGCTGATTCACAGGACACATGAATATTCAACTTTGTAATGCACCGACAAACCAAGAATAAAATTATTTAGTATGTACAGTATTAATCATAACCAGGAACATTTATAAAGTGTTCATTGTTGAATAATTTGTCTAATAACTTAGTTATATAAAAGTTTACATCAGAAAATATACCACCTGCAAAATGATAATTTTTTTTTTTTTTGCAATTCTTAAGTCCAGTTTCTTCTCTTACCCTGTTGTTTTGATTAGGACTTCAAATATATATTAAATAAAACTGATAATGGCAGATTTTTATAATATCTTTGAATTTAAAATAACACATTTCTAAGTTGTCATGCAGGAAGCTGTTTGTCATAAACATTGTATTTAACTGGCTAATTCATTCCCTTCTTTTACTAAGAGTTTTAGCATGAATTTATATCATTTTAATCAATTCCTTTTTTGTATACATTGAAATGTTTCTGTAGTTTTGTTTTTTTTTTCTCTTGCATCCAGGTCTTATTTAGCTGCCTTCATTCATTTATATTATTAATGTCTCCTCTAAGGACTCACAATTTTATTTTTCCCTTCGATGTTCACTTAAGATATTTACAATAAAATTCAGTCTTTAAAATCAAGATTCAGTTTGGGTTAGGTTTTCATGGTCTGTGTTTATCTGTAAGTATTGTTTGACCCACTTGTATCATTACTGCCTGGATGTTTTATATATTTTCTCATATTTTGCCAAACAGATCTAGGAAATAACTTTCAGTTTTGTAATTGATGATAAAATGTAAATACTCAGTGCACTAGTGTCTATTTGATACAGTGTAAAATAACTTAGAAAAACACAACGTGAATTCTACTTCATCAGTTGCAGTACTAGCTTTGTAGCATTCTAAAGTACATAGATGTCTCGTGTCACTTAATTTATCTGTAATTTTACAAGTGTTTTGTGAAAGTAGAGACCTGATCTCTATGAAGTAGAAAAGTGATATTATTTTATTGTACTTTTAAATATTAGTAGTAAAAATGGCTTGTAACAAATAATAAATGAGAATAAACAGACATAATTCTAAGTGATGTTTATAAAGCACTTCTTAATTAAGGATTTTAGATTACACGCATAAATTCCAAACTTTGACGTAACATAAACATGTTAAATATTAGTATTTTTATAATGTTACATTCCAAATAATATAACTAATCTAGCATCATCCCAACGAGATTTATTTTTTATTCTTCTCCTTAAAGGAGAGAGTGACCACAGTGTACTTAGTCACCTTGTGAAGGTCAGCGTGTATTTGTATTATCAAGCTTACTTTTGGGACAAATTTACATACATAAATATGAACCTGATTATTTTGAGTACTAATAAATGGTTGTTTCCATAGATACACACTGGCTAATTAGAATAATGTGCTTTTCAAAATGTATGTGTCCTGTCACTTTTATATATTGAGTGCAGTTTTCATGTACTAAATATATTTTCTGGAATAATAATTTTCTGATGCATTTAATATCATCAGGGGTAATGCCTGAAGATAAAGTACTATGAGATTTATGCTTTAATTATTATAAAAAAATTGATTGGACCAATTTGATTTTCTCTGAAACAATATTTTGATTGCCTGATTCTTCAAAATTATATATATCTAATTATATATATTATATATATCAGAGAAAATTTATATATATATATTAATATATATGTCAGAGAAAATAAATAACTGGAAGGTTATTTTCTTAGCATTTAAGAGTACCTATAAAAACCATAGGGTGTTTTTATAATATGAATGTTGTGATTTGATTCTGAGCTTCCTGGATTATTTTGTATATATAATTTATTTTTGAATAAAAGTGGAAAGTTTAGGCTCGTCCCTCCCAACTTTTTACAAGCATTGATTATCTAGATCGGCTGTTTGGACAAGAGTGAGCTCGCAGGCCGTACGGAGCGCAGGGCCAGGCTCTGGAGTCAGCCCCGTTACTTTCCAGCTTAGACATAGGTGGCTCCAGGTCTTCTCAGGAAACCTCGGGAAGTGACTTGTGCTCCCACTGCCCACCTGCTGCCCAGTGGCGCCTTGCAATCATGCAGAGGGAATCGCAATCAAGGGCCGAAACCCTCCTGCCCAGCTAGCTGGGTTCTGGCCCCAGTGACAAGCTATTGTTTAGAGTCCTCAGCGCGTAGACGGTTCTCTCCTCCCACCGCACATTCATCTGACGCGCACCCAGTGCCAGTCCAAGGGGAAAACGGCGCTCGGGGAGATGCTGCCTCCTGTTCACCTCTCACTGGACCGGTCTCGGTAGGTGAATAAAGGCTCGATTGTTACTTTCAGTTTGGCTCATTGCCCTAATGAAGCACCTCCTCAGCTGAAAAGCTCAACAGACAATTCACTGTCATTTTCACTGCCTAGAATACTAACTCTAGTGTCAATTGGTTTGTTTATTTAAAGCTGAACATGTTTGATTTCAGCATTTTGAGCAGCAGTGAGTCAGCCCCAACGGGCTTTTTTGTGAACCAGCTTACAGCAACAATGACTGAAATTTTAGTCGAGCAGAGATCACCACCATAAAGCTGAGGGTAAATGGAGTGTTATGGTAATGGAGATCAAAGTGACATGTTACTGTAATACTGCACAAGCACTGGACTAGATCTAATGCCGAAGTAAAAGTTTGGAAACTGAAAAGACAAACCATAGGAAAACACAGGGGTCAAAATTGAAAGCTAAGGATTAGAAAACACTAGAAAAGCATTCAGGAACCTGGGAGCAGAGGTCCCAGATAGTATGATATAAATCTTTGCAAGGAGCACAGACAAACAAACACACTGAGCTCTTCAAATTGCAAAGAACAGAAGGACTTTTTGGAGAAAATTCATCCGTTCTGTTCATTAACTGAGTGGATAGATTGGACATCAACAAAACAAAACAAAACAGGAACAGAAAAAGCAGAAAATCATTTGGACTGCGCTGGTGGGAAACATCCAAAAAAAGCCAAATTAAAAATTAGCGGAAAGGAGACTGAAACCAGTCTTGCGGGATCCTGGTTGGTGGTCAGATATGCTGGGTTGGGAAGGAGTTCCAATCGGTCTGGTCCAGACTTTTTGAAAATTAACCCTCAAAAGTCTTAAGTCTATGGAAGATTTAGTTATTCACCAAATTAAGTAGTGTTCGATAATACTGACTCTAATTTCAGCTTTTTAGGGACTCAAGTAATTTTAAAATGTCCTGATCTTTGTCTTCTCTCTGACAGTCTTCCTCCTTGTTGATGCCCTAGGCATGATTGCTACTGCACCAACAATCTCTCTTCTCACCTCTCCCGTGCAGTAGAATGAAACAGCCCTTTTTCCTGAAGTTTCAGCATCCATAGTCCTTAAAGTTCCTTATGATTGCATTGGACTGGGTGTCGTGTTTCCTCCTGCAGTCTTGCTGTGTGGAAAACATGAACTACTGGGTTGAAGGATCTTTTACATGAGCGTGAAAAAAATGATTATAAAACACAATATATGCGGATCTCTCTGATCCTTCCCTAATGTGATCTCTTGATCTCAGCTCTTTAATTTGCTTACCTTAACAAGTCTGTATCATTTTGTTAAAAATTAAAAAAAAAAAAAATGAAAAACTTATCTGTCTTGTACTAGAGAGGACAATTAATTGTAGTAAGAGATTGACTGGGTGATTAGTCTGAATATTTTTATGTGGTCAAATAAAATGGCAGGATTTAGGAACAACGACAACAACAGAAAACAAAACAAAACAAAAAAGCCAGAAAATGGAGTATCAGGGAGGAAAATGGAAATCTAGCTCCTGTGGCATTTCGCCAAGAAGGCCTGGTTTTACATAATTCCCATCGTGTTGTAAAAGCTATTTGCGACCTGTGGTAACAAAATTTACACAGGGAAATGTTTGCAATTTAGATTTCAGTTAAAAAGCTAAAAATCCACCTGTTTTTCTCTACTCAACAAACAGATTGAAGGAGTGCATCACAGTAACAAAAACCATTGCTGCATGAATATATTATAGCTGATAGGTGAAAGGTTTCTGTCCTAATAGATTGCTGGACTCTACAGCAGCAGTGTAGCCGGACCACCAGCCCCTCCCTCCCTGATTACAGGTTCCTCCTAATTACAGGAATTCCCACGTCACCAGTGCCCACCCCCAAGTGCCATCCCCTCTCATTTGGAATACTTTAAAGCCCCGTGGAGACTGCACCTTGTGGGGAAAATCGCCAAGCCACCTAGGCAGAACGTTTTTCCCTCTGCGTCCTCAACCCCTCCCCCAATAAATTCTTCCCTTGGATAAAGCCTGCTTTTCCACTGCGCGGAGTACTCTAACTTCTGTTTCTCTGCGCCGCCCTTAAAATAACCTAACAATATGAATTTGACTTAAGTAACTCAGTGTTATTATTTATTTAGGTGGTCGTTAAACTGTTTATTAACATTCATTTATTATTAAATTAAAATTTAGTCAGATTCGAATATATGGTAAGTATTCTTTTACCTGTCGGGAGAAAGTAAAACTCCCCTCTTTTTAGGTGCTCCTAATTCATATGGCAAAAATAAAATAATTTTTTAAATTGTATTGGTCCATCTCTACAGTGTATAATATTTACAGTTACTTTAGGGAGTAGGCACATGTACTTCACAGGTCCTAATCCTATTTATCATTTCTGTGCCTCTTCCCCTCCTAGACATTTAATGATGACATTCACGGTAGGTAGTTGTGCTGCGCACATTTCAATTCTGTCCATGTCCCCTTCCCCTCCTTCCCTCCCTAACCCCATTTCTTGCTCCCCTTCTCATTTGGAAGATATCTATCTTCCTGTTTCCCTCATCTGTCTTTCATTTTACTCTATACTTAATTTTGTACTTTGGATTTCTCCTATGAGAGAAACCATATGATATTTTTGTGTCTGATTTACCTCACTTCACATAAAGATTTTGGGTCTTCACATGTTTATACATCATCTCTGATTTTTAAGTTCCAGTCCAAAGCACTGAATTCTACTACAACAGCAGTAAAGCTATCTAGGATCCCCTTTACTTAGACTCCGGGTACACCACCCAGTCATCCTTAGGACCCTCTCCTCTTCTATGAAGCGACTTTTCCTTACATCCCCAGTAAGACCTTGATTTCCTAAGTCCCAGACATACAATATATACCTATTTTAAATTTCCATAATAAATCATAGTAAATGTTCGAAATACATCAATAATTAAAATGTTCATTAAATTATGCAAGCAACAAAAAGTCTATAGATATATTTACTAAGGTATGTAAAAAGCTCTATGCTCATTTAAGACTCTCTGGAACTATCCTAATGTATTGGAAATATTTAAGTAGGACACTAACATGTATAACAAATAAATTTCATCATTTTTTAAGTAAGAGAAACTTTTGTGTGAGGTAAAAGTCATTTAATGTCACTTGATCAAAATAAAGCAAATGTAGAAATTATATATATATATATATATATACACATATACTCCAAAATGAGGGTAAATTACTATATAATCATGACATCATGGCTTCTAAGTGATGTTGATTTAGCCTATTGAGCTTCAAATTGTGCCAAAATCTGTTTCACGAGAAAAACCTTTCAAAAATGGCAATCTGTACACAGCAGCACAACACTTAATAACTAAATACCTACATCCCACGATACTTCCCATTACACACAAAACAACCATACATGACCGTCCTGTTTTGTTGGTGGGAATGTTAAGTAGTAAAAACACTACGGAAATCAAAATGGAATTTCTTCAAAAAGTTAAAAATGGAAATACCAATTCAGTCTCTTCTGGGTATCTTCCTGAAAGAGTTAAGGATGTGATCATATAGTGATACACTCATGCCTATGCTTATAGCAGTGCAATTCATACTCACTAAATTATGCAAGTGGCCTAAAAGTCTTTCAACAGGTAATGGATAAAGAAAATATATATATACACAATGGAGTACTACTCAGCCATCAAGAAGGAGTCATTTTAGGAAAATGGGTGCACTTAATCCATAAAGTTAAATGAAAAATATTAGTCACAGAAGGTTAAATATTTCATGACTTCTTTTTTTATAAGAAATCCTATGTGTCAATAGTTTAAAGAGCAAATTAAAAGATAAATGATCATAAATGGGAAGATTGACTTTACTTTGATAGGAAAGGGGTCAGGGGCTAGAATGAAGCTGGCGGGAAGAGAGGCTAAGGGAAAATAAAGAGGATCAGCAGGTGACATATGTCAGTATCAATACCTCACAGTGAATTAAGTGGTAAATGTAAAGTTTGGAATCATAAACCCCACATGTAATGGTATAAAACACTTAAAGTGTCAAGATGAATATGTTTCAGCATTACTTATTTCCTCTAAATTAAATTTTTAGGTTAGTTATTCTAGCAAATAAATTTTAAGAAGTCAGACATCATCTGGTTAATAATTGGTAACTAGAAATTTCTGATAAAAATTTCTCATTAAATAGGCACAACTCTGTGGTATTATTATTATTATTATTATTATTATTATTTTGGATATCTTCTTTTATCTGAAACCAATGTGGTGACATGAGCAGTTTGTCACATTTCTTTGAATACTGATTTTCTCCTGATCTGTAGAATATGGTTAATAAAATTAACATCTTATTCTGACATCACTGAAATTAAGAACTCACAGGGATTCTTTTTTATTTATGCTATTTTTCCTAATACAAGCCATGATAGTTAACAATCTTTCTTCTATTTTTTTTTAAATTCTGGTATAATTGATGTGCTTAAATGTTACAGTCCTTAACGCATCTGAATCACATGTTGTAAATTAGCCAGTATATTAAAATCTCTTAAAATGAGTAAAAGAATGGAAATATATTCCTTTAGATATAAATCCATGCCATAAAAAGACATGGAAAGTTTGAAACCACTCCTTTCTGATTAGTTTCACCATATTCTTTGGATTTAGATTTGATTTGGCTTGATACACCTTTTCTGAGATTGAAAATCCCCAAAGTGGAAGAATAATAATGTTGAATTAATGTAAAAGAACACTAATACTTTCACATTATACTTCAAACATGTTTGAAGTTGGAAATATAATTATATCAATAAAAATATTTAAGATGTCAAATAATTTTCCATGTATATGAACCTCCAGAATTGGTTGAGATGGTTATCAATAACCAGCATAACTGTTATTAAAAATGTACAAGTCACAAACTCTTATACTTTCTGAGAGGTTTATGGAAGGATCTTGACAGGACAGGATTGTTTTCTCAAATACTGACACAATTCATCTCTCAGCTGATACATTTCTCTCCTCAAATGTCACTTTTTGTGGGCAGATGTCTTTGAACTGTGTGATTTCATCCCTTCTCTAGCCTAGCATCATGGCTCCATGCATTTTATTTTATAATAAATAAGAAAGAAAGAGAAAAGATAGCACTTCTCAACTAAACTTTTGTAATGACAGAAATGTTCTAAGCCAGACATAATTTTGTATACTTGTAATTCCAACACTTTGGGGGCTGAGACAGGAGAATCACAAGTTCCAGCTAGCCTGGGAAATCTAGTGACGTAGTGAGGGACCTCAATTCAAAACACAAATACAAATACAAAATAAAGTAAGTGCTGGAATTTAATTCAGTATAAAGACTCTCATTTCACTCCCAAGGGGGGAGATACAGAGAGAGAGAGAGAGAGAGAGAGAGAGAGAGAGAGAGAGAGAGAGAGATTCTTCTCCAATAGCAGTCCGTAGTTAGCACTGAGTACTCAACGTTTGAAATATGACCAGCATGATGGAGGGGCTGAGTAACCCAATATCATTTTCCTTCATCTGTATTTCACACTAAAATGGAGGCTTTATGAAAATAGCGATTTTATTTTGTTTAGTGTTTTATTCTCAAAATAGCTCCTGGAACATAATAAAAATTTAATACATTTTTTGGATAGATGGATGCAGTGTGACAATGGTGTTGCAATCAATATGTTTTTGAGTATGACA
>RJWT010030357.1:0-14668 GCA_004365215.1 Cuniculus paca | reverse complement strand
CAAGGAGAATTGGGTTCTCTTGGAGCTGGGACGTCCACCTGCTTTCAGACACCGACTTGCCGGGTCTGCAGCCTGCAGAGGCAGACGGTGGCCTTTCTTGGTCTCTATGATGAGTGAGTAAATTTACCCCCAGTCCTTCTCCGTCTCTGTCTCTCTGCCTCTCTGTCTCTGCCTCTCTCTCCTTCTTTCTTTGTACATATAATTTGTGACATGCAATCATAGGATCCAATCCACACTGCATAACCCTAGCCCTGGGTCCGACCCAGCCCCTGTGTGACCAACCGGGCCAAGGTCCAGGGCCACCCACAAGACTGGACAGTGGCACACAGCCAGCAGTGCATGGCCACTCCACAGGCCTCAACTAACCGGGCCAGTATGGGAGCAGCGACCTTGGCAGGAGCCTCCCGACTACACCAGGCCTTGTAGACTGTTTCATGCCACCCAGAGCACAGTGCCTGCTGGCCCCAGGGGCAGGAGGGGACGAGGCCTTCCTGGGCCACCTGTGCCAGCTCTGAGCCTGCTGTGACAGCGTCCTACCTGGTTGGCCTGGGCATGTGGCTGAGGCCCTGGGGCAGCTTGGGGCCCCGCAGGAGGCATGGCGGCGTGGGACTTGTGGATGTTTCCAAGACTGCAGGTCGGAGGGAGCCCCTGTTCTGATGCCCCCAGAGGTGGGAGGCATGCCAGGGCTGCAGGGGACCTCACCTCTGCGAGCTGTGAAAGGCCACTCCTCACGAGCCCTCGCTCAACCCCGTGATGTGCAGGGTGACATAATATCCCAAGAGACAGGAGGACAGAGCCAGCCCTGGGCCTCTCAGGAGGAGATGGGAGAGAAAAGTAAACATACAAAAGCTCAATAGTAGACTTTTAACATTTTCTCTGATTTTTCAAAATAAGGGTTGGTTTCTCCAGTTGATATCAGTGAACACTGACTCACAGCTACAGGGGCCTGGGGCCGTCCGACCAGGACGTGTGCGTATGCACCACGCTGCGTGTTCACATGGATGTGTGCATTTGTGTGTACGTGTCATAGGTGCATGCAGTGTGCTCACATGTGTTAGTGTGTGTAAGCATGGTCTCGGTCACCTTCCTGTGGCTGAGGCAAAATATTTGCCACCTGTGATTTAAAGTAGAAGAAGTTTCCGTGGCTCACAGTTTCCAGCAGGATCAGTCCACGGGAGCCTCCACGGCAGAAACAGCATGGCGGAAGGGCTTGGTGGGGGAAGCTGCTCATCTCACAGCAGCCAGGAAGCAGAGAGAAGGGCAGGGTCGGGGACAGGAACACATCCTTCCCAGTCACACCCGAGCGCTCCCTCCAGCCAGGTCCCGCCTCCTAACAGCATAGTCAGCGGCAGCACCCCTGGTGCAGCCACCTTCATCACATGGGAGACTCCAGGACCTTGGGAAGCTGAACCGTAGCAGCACAGAGAGGTACCGCTATCACACGCACACATATGTGCCCGGGTATGGACACACACGTGCACAAACACACACACTGTGTGCATCGTGTTGTATGTGTACACGTGCGCACTCTGTCAACACACGCATCTGTGCATTGTGTGTACTTATGTGCTTGCATGTATGTGCGTGTGTACATGCGCACGCACCGTGTGTGCCACGTGTGTACATGGCTATAGGTGTGTGCGCGCGTGAACACACAGATCCTCCTGTCAGCCAGCCTGAGCCCTGACGCTCCTTAGCTGCGGGGATTGGGCCGAGCCTCTAAGTCTCTTCCAGCCTCACGTTCCTGTTTGTGCCCGGAGCGGGTTCAACCCTGCGACTGCCGTCACCCAGCCTGCTCTCTGCGTGACAGGCTGCAGCACAACACTGGCATAAAGCTGCGCCTGATGTTTAGGTTTTAACCTTTGTTTCCTTTCCCTGCCCCGCTCTCCACCCTTTGGCTAACCAGGGCTCCCCCTGGTGGTGGAAACGCGCAGGCAGCGCTACTTGGTACCTTGGCCCCCTCCCCAAAGCAGGCGGCCCTGTGGCCGCCCCCCCTAGACCCAGTGAGGCCGGGTCAGCCAGGCAGGGTGGGAGCAGGCTGCTGGCCAGAGCCGGTCCTCGTCCTGGGGTCTCCTCTAGCAAGCAGGTGGCTGACCACCTTCCTCAGCAGAGCCCCGGCTTGGCTGCCGTTGCCCTGGACAGCTGTGCTCCTGTCAGGATCGCTTCGCACTGCAGGACAGTGCCGTGGCGTCTGCCTGCCCCTCAGAGCGTCGCGCAGGCCGTCGGGGTTAGCACGAAACGCTCCACGTTGAGACGGGTCCTGAGGTACAGTGCAGCTTGACGTCTCCATTGACTTAGACCTTGTCACTACCGACCGCATTTCGCTAACTACTTTCCCCATAAGATTTACAGCACTGTCACGAGGTTTATGCATGTTTCTATCTGTGATGCATAGCAGACTCATGCTTTGTATACAAGGGCATCCACACGCATAATTTTGTGCACAAGCACACATATACACAGATGAGAAACCGCTACAAACGACAAATGGAGACCGGAGGGTGCTGGGTGTGTCTGTTACCTTGACTGGGTGACTCAAGTAAGAAACCTTTCTAAATCACACGCTTTCTCGGTGCACAGGGTGTTTCGTTGTGCCTAAAGCTGTTGCAGGATACAAAATAAACCAAATCCTGCTTACTCCCATCAATCTTCTTCCTGCACTTCAACTTGTGGTATGAAATGAAGATGTGTAACTCTGCTATTAGAGATTAAAAACCTCTTCAAAACCATCTATTAGCAGGGTGTGGTGGCACAGGCCAACATTCTTGGAGGCTGAGGCAGGAGGACTGCAGGTTTGAATCCAGCCTGAGCAATTTAGTAAGACCCTGCCTCAAAATAAAATGTAAAAAAGGGCTGAGGACATAGCTCAGTACTACACAAGAAAAGAGATGCACCACCCACTATCATTTTGTGTTAACGAACTTAATTAACTCAGTCTTCTGTCACCGAGCCCAGACTCCCGAGGGGAGCCAGGTGTCCAGGGAGCGCCAGGTCGGGCTCAGCAACCCGGGCAACCTCACTCTATCCTTGCATGTGCGGACTGTGGCTGGAAGGGCAGAACAAGACGAGCACCCAGCAAGGGGCAGCCTCAGCTCTGTCGCTGGTGCCCCTGTGCACGCAGCTTGTTTAGCTGGAGCTGTGGTGAACAGCGAGGCTGAGCGAGGCGCCCCGCACACCCCCACTCCCGCCCGGGCGGCCCGCTTCTGGCTGAGGCCACGGCTCTCCTAGTTTGGGCAACGTTTCCCACTTCCGTCCACTCAGTGTGGGCAGCCTGACTGTGGGACCTAATCACTTCCCAATGGCCAGCCTCTCACTGAGCCCTGGCGTCCATGCTGGGGCCACAGGGACCCCGGGGACACCTGCGGTTCCTGGAGGACCCAGCATCTCACGCTCCACACGTCAGCGCAGGGTAGAGGAGGCCCATCCACCGCCAGCCTGCACTCCATCACCGAGCCCTGGCTTAGGATCCGCGGGGTCAGGGGAAGCCTCCAAGGGTGCGGTCACTCTTTAACCATGGCCCCTAAATGCCAAAGGAGAAAGCACGGCGCACACCAGCTTCCCCGGGACTCGGGCTGCACGTGGGTCGGTGTTTCCTCTCGCTGCTCCCTCAAAGGCCACAGCAGATTTGCCAACCTAGAAACAACGTGTCCAGCCTGAAGAGTCTCAGAGCACTGATAACTTTCGCTTTTTGTCTTTTTTTTTTTAACTGAACACAGGCGGGTATGACTTTCCGAGTCTGACTTGCCTTCTTTCCAGGTAATAAAGATGTATTATTTTCTTAAGCAGGGGAAAATGATAGAATCAACAAAGAGGTAATGATAAATTTGAATCACGCAACTTCCAAGGAACGGTTATTTTGTACAGCGGTTACCAGTTATGTGTTGGTGTTGGTGAGAAACAGAGTATAAAACCCAAACCTGCACAGGCCATGCCGTGCCTCATGGATTCGGGATCTGGAGCCTGGTTTTCACGGAAGCACTGGGCAGTTTCTTGTTCTTTTGCTGTGGTGACTAACAAGAGGAAGCTGTTCTTTACCCTGTTCCACATTCTTGGGGTATGAATGAGAAGTAGGGAAACACACACGCACACGTATACACACCACGCATGCACAGCGCACGCCTTGGAGGGCGCCTCCTGGATGGGTGGTTTGTCGCTGGCTGTGTGACTGAAGCCTTCACCTCCTCTCGCTTTGTGGAAGACATGATCCCATCCCTGCCGCGAGAGTGTTGCTCAGCTATGGCGATGACTCTGTGTGTGGAAATGTTTTGGATCCAGTTACACAAGCTAGGAGAGTTGTGAACAAACTGCACCATACCATGGATCCAAATGAACATGAAAACTGTGAAAAGTAGCAGCTGATAAGCATCCCAAACACAGATGCGATGTGTGATTGATTATAACGGACGCACAAGGAAATACCAGGGAGTAAGCACATGGGACTTCTCGAGAGGCTTCATCTATAGAACTGAGGGCATTTAATGAAAATGGAAAAAAAATTTAGAATCTTCATATGAAAAAGTCCAAAGTACTGGTGAAGTAAGATGGCAAACATCATTATAAAGAGGACAATCACTTAGGAATTACAGTATGTGCCGCTCTCCATCTGCCCACATGGTCTTTAATGGAAAAAGTGTAAGAATTTCAGACAACTCTAGCTGAAAAGTAGTATGCAGTTAACGTAGCTCCACCTTGGCATTCGTATGGAACTGGTCTTACCCAGGGAACCTTTATGCCAGGAGCTTGTGTGAGTGCAGGGCAGCCCCGAGGACGGCTTGAATTGTGTGTCTCTAGCTGGGAGCAATGTGCCACACGTCATCTCTGAATACAATGTGCAACCTCAGAGAGAAAAGAAAGTCACGCTCTCCTGCTGGCTTCCCAGGAGAAGAACGGCAAGGGTTGGGTTCCAGACTGAGTCAGAAATGGGGAGCTTTGTGAAACGCTGTTGCTTTGCAGAAGGAAAACAGCTAATTTGTTCAACTCCTACAGGAGTCTAACTCCTTAATACGGGGTCGCGTGTGCACTAAACCTGCTTGGGTGTCTCACATCAAGCCCTTGGGTGGCCTGTCGCAGGGATAAGCCAGGTGCTATCCAAGACCAGCCATCCCCCCTCGGTGACCTTCACCATCAAGTCAGTGGGGCCCACAGTCAAACCCTATCTGTTGGGTTTGGGTGTACCGATCAGGCTCTGTAGAATTCGGTCTTTTCCTCTGCATATCTGCAGCCTCTGTTTCTGATAGAATTTGATATATTTTTGGCATCATACTTTCTGCTTCTCTGACCAATAATTCTGTGAGTAGAATCCCCTCCAGGATCCTCGTCTTGAGAGTTGGGGCTGCCACCTTCCTTCTGCATAACAGCTACTTCTTACACAAATGCTTAGTGCTTCAATTACCGACAATCTTCTATAGTCTATAGTCTATAATCTTTCATGTCTGGGTCATAAATTCTGATGCTTTCCCCAACACTTAGGTAAACATTACCTTTTCTTGCTTGGGCTTTTGCCACTTAATGATGTGAGGTCAAATGATTGCTACTTATCAGATGAAAGTCCTTTATTTCGATGAGAGAGAAAAGGAGAGAGAGACAGAGACAGAGAAAGACACAGAGAGACACAGGCAGAGAGAAGAGGTTTTGCTAACTTGTTCCTTGTGAGTTGTTTCTGGGGCTTTCTGGTTTCCTACCAGCACGTAGCACTGAACTAGCTCTCTGCAGCTCAGGCTTATATTTATCATCCGTGCAGGTATCAGCTGTGGCCCTTCCTGCATGAGTCAACTAATGTTTCCACTGTGACCAACCAGATAAAAATCCCACAGATAAAAAATACCAATTGATTCTTTTTTTCCTTACTTTGAGCAGCAATGTTTAAAAAAATTCTTTTGAGAGAGACTGAAGACGCTGCTCCAGTTCGAGGGTCTTTGAGTCACAGTGGAAGCTAGTCACACCAATCACAGCGAGTGCTGCTCGTCTTACTCACCAAGCCCTGATCTGCCCTATGACCAGGAGTCTCAGGGTGCTGGGGTGGATGGCTCTCAGTACCAGGACTGCTTGTCTCTAACTGGGAGGATCACGGAGCTGAGGACAGTGGGCAGCCCCTGCACAGGCATGGTGCTCACACTCTGGGCACATCTGTCACTTGCACACACTTCTGGGACCACCTCTAGTTCTGTGCCATGGGCAAGGAGGCACAGATAAACGACATCTACACAGTGGCTGCTTATTCTCACTCTTCCCCTGCGCTGGGACCAGCCTGGCATCAGGTAAGTACTCGGCCAGTTTTAGATGAATAAGTGATGGAAGAATGAAAGGTGAAGTGAGATGTGGTTTTCTTCTCTTTCTTTTCACTTTTTGTAAACTGCCCGGATGTGGATACCAGGAATTGGGAAACCTGAACACACGGAGCACATGGGCCATGTGCTCCTCTCAGTGAGGCTGTCAGGGGATGGGTGGTCCTGTGGGTCTGTTCAGAGTGTGTGTGTTTCACACTTGGTCTTGCCAGGTGGACAGAGTGTCCAGCTCTACCACCACGACTACATGGTGCACACTGGGCCAATGGAAACTAAATTCTTGAACAGAACAGACAGTAAGAAAGTTGTGAATTTGCCGTGGTTTATAATGAAGTCCTGTTCTTCACCAGAACAGATTCATGGGTCAACAAAGGCGGGACAAGTCGACATTACCTACCCAGAATTTACATAAAGTGTCTTCGCTGCCTACAGAGAAATACCAGCCTCAAGCAGATCTCTGCAAAGTGCATGTTTATATGTAAATTCCAAAGAACGTAAACTGTGGGTGTAGAAATGAGCCCTTTTATCCCAAAAGGTGGAGAAGGACAGCAGCATCAGAGCCAGGACAGCAGAGCCCGCAGGAGGCAGAGTCAGGAGGAGCCCATCCGTCAGAGGTGCTTGCCGTGGGTGGGGAAGGAGGTACAGCAGTACACTACAGAGGAGACAGATGCAAACCGTGAGCCAAGAGGAGCAGGGCGTGGCTGTCACTGTCCTCATTCGCAGCACCTGAGGGTTAGGGTGCGCAGAGAGCACGTTGGCCATGGCACATGGCACCGTCTTCCACTGCTTTTATTCATTTCTAGGCCTTTTTAAAAAGGGTCTGAAGACCCAGCAGGGGGAACTCTACCTCCTGCAAGAACTGCGTCAGATCACCTCTGGATGCCCTGTAGGTCTCTCAGATAAAGATCTTTGGAATTGACATCAAACCTTAAAGTTCTTGAGGCAGAACATCCATGGGCTGGTGGGTAAAAGTTCCTGTTTCCCTCTGGAGATGAGGTCTAGGTTACCGGGAGAACCCCGGATAAAGCAGTAGACATGGCTTCATGACACCCCCAACTTCAGGTTGTGGGTCCTGCCTCGCGTTGGGGTGCAGGCCCAACACCCTAGCACACATGCATGGGTGCCAATCAGTTTACCAAGGTGGAGATAGATACTAAGAGCACGTGGACCCAGGTTTGAAGAAGCACAGCCCTCTCAAGTTTGCTGCGTTCTCTGGTACAGCCTGGCCCCTGAAATACAGCGCTGTCACATGGAAGTAGTTTGGAGTCCCCGACTCCCTTGAAGGAGAAGGAATAACATGGGGAGGGGTTCCCTGAATCTGCACCATCACAGACAGACCCAGAAACAGCAGATTACTGGCAGTCAGGGAATGCCTGGTGCACAACCCCGTTTACTTTTCAACTGGTGAAGGAAGCACTGGTACTAAACAAAAACTTGGACTCAGTGAAAAAAATAATCGAGATGCTCACACCCTATTACTGAGAAGACTTAAATTGCATGAAGCCAGAGAAATTTCTCAAAATTAAATAAAGTAAATGAACAAATAAATAAAAGATTTCTTTTTGCCTAACTTGACTTTACATTGCCAATTAAGACTTCAAGAGACACAGACACCAGGAGTAATTATTTGTGTCATCTTAATGCTGGATTGACAGGAAATCGAAGACACACTTGTCCTCAGTTTAAATAATTCTACTTTTCAGCGTTTCTATTTATATTCGTTACTCTTTGCAGCGATATGCTGATAAATAGGACCCAGCTCTCTGGAAACAAAAGATATAAATAGAAAGTGTAAGTTTTACTGATGTAAAAGACAGGAAGCACAAAATTATAAGTAATATGAAGATATACAATCTTATTTTTATAAATTATATACTGTTTAATCAGTGATTCCCACAGAATGCTGTCATTAATTTTTGCCAAATTATTTAATCTTTAGCGGGCCTGTTATTACTACTGGCAAACAAGAGTAGTTTTGACTTGAATGTGAATTGATAATTTTGTTTATGATAGTGAATAAGACGAAAACAGAATCAGGAGGATGCATATCAGTATCTTACTCATTCGTCAATCTTGTGAAGGCTTTAGGGAATTGGTAATTGGCTTCTGAAAAATGAAAGAACAGTTCCTCAATTTTGGGGGTTAGCACACTGCACTGGCTACAAATATGACATGTTTTGAAAATGATTTGCACCATTAACACTTCTCAAACACTCTTTTATATATAGACAATTAAAAAATAATACATTAGCTTTGCTTTGTAAACTTCGCCAATTACCACACTGTAAATACTTCATGGTTGACTTGTAGCTATGGATGACAGTCACTGAAGATAGTACAGTGACACAATGTAAGAAGAGCACAGGGTTATAAAATATTTTCACTGATACAGAGCATGGAGCCATCTAGAGCCAATGCATGTGCATAACGTCAAGGACGGAGAGAGGATAAAATGTAAAATAATTAGGAAGTGATGAATTTTAGCCTTGCCGGCTTTGTTTTAATATTTATTTAACTGTACGTTTATATAATTTCCTCTCCTGTAATGGTTTTGTTTAACAATTGGCTTGCACAATTCCCGAAATTTTAACAACTCTTTTTCATAGGCTGGCATAGCACCCATCTGTCCCAGTGAGTTGTCACTGAGTCCTTTAATTCCCTTCCGAGTCATAGCATCCTGTCAGTGAAGGCTGAGAAGTAATCAGCAGCAAGAAACAAGTCCTGGAGTCTCTCTTTCCCCCGCCCCTGCTATCCATAGGTTGACTGTGATTCTCACGGCTTCTGCAGCCTTTGGCCTATACGGGGTGGCAGTGATGGTTTTCAGGGTCTAACAGCAGCAGGCTACGCACTTAGCTCCAATCTTTCTCGTGTCCTGCTAGGTAGGGACAGACTCTGCTTCTGCACTCAACAATTTCCTGCCGGTGTACGGACAGGGCCGCCTGCTCACAGCCACTTCCCGTTCCCCAGGACAGCAGGGGCAGGAAGGGGGACAGAAACACCCACAGGGGCAGGCATCTCCCCTGGGCTGGCTCTGCTCTCCACGTACCTGCAGGGCTTCTGGGACGCTTCCCAGGACACCCAGACTCGGCACTGTGCCCGTGTCACAAGTGTCCCAGTGAACTGCTCTGTTTTGACACAGGAAAAGCATTTACTGTGGGCTCAAGCTAGTGAGTAAGGCACACACGCGGTGCAGCAGAGGTCCTGATCGAAAGGCACCTGCCAAACTCTCGTCTCCAGCTTTGTCTCTGCTCAGACAGCCCTGGCTGCTCCTGAGCCAGAGGCCACAGCAGGCGCCTGGTGCTGGAGCGCAGACTTGGGTTACAGACTCCGCCAGGAAGGCCCCACTGTGCGGCCCAGGTCTTCCCGGGCCTCAGCGCAGGGTCACTTGCCTGACGTGTGAATGACCGCTACTGTTACTTACTTCACATCCATCAAATTATCATCTTCTGATTCAAGATGGGAGAGCTGTTTTCCAATCTTATTTCCCTATTTTAGAATTCCCTTAAAGAGCTTAGAAAGGGACATGGCCACAAATTCAGGGCTTTTCAACTGGAAGTAATGTAACAGTTGTCATTGCTAGTGCTGAAGACAGGAGAAAATGGCATCTTCTGTCCCCACCTTTACAATCCTTTGCCAATGACCCGCTGGACACATAACCAAGGGAAGATTTACTTGGTTTTGGAAAGTAGGTAAGAAAATGTGTATGTAGTCACTAGATACTTCAGTTTTAAGTATTTAAAGCAGATTGTAGATGTGTGATTTGAGCTCCATATACATTGATCTTTGAATCCCCATGGTCTTCTAATTGGAGTAAGTAATTAATAACTCAATAGCCTAATTATAAAGTCCCGTAAATCTTGTGAACAGACAATTCGATGCAGCTGATGGGATGGGTTTGTTATTGTGGTGCACAGGGAAATTTTAACCACAGCCAAGTATTAGGGGAAGCCAATTGGTTACAGAGTTATGGGGCGCAAGGTCCAGATACACACACCTCTATTGCTTAGCTGTGCAAATAAAACACTTCTTCACACGGTTAGGTATCAAAAGGTTAGTATGAAAGCCTATTAATAAGAAGCTAGAAGATTAAAGAACAGAGCAGAAAACCATCACTCATCACGCAAAGAAACCTCACATAGCTCCAGAATTGGGGGAGGAGTGACCTTTGTCCTACAGCTCCAAGCAGGGGCACAGCATCATCATCCCTCCTGCACATGCGTGGGAAACACTCAGAACCCGGAGGCTGCAAGCTACCCTGAGCATGAAGAGGCCGGGAGCATGGATCTCGCTAACGGGACCTCCGTGTGACCCAAGGCAACAGCAGCCAGCAAGGGCTTGCTCTCGGGGCACATACCCCAAGAGCTGCCTCTAAGGCTCATTGTGCTTACTGCAGACCCCCCTTGAAAGACACGAAATTAGCGTTCTGCAGCTGAAGCAGTTTTAAGGAGGTCCAGTCTTCCTAGGTCTCTTAAATGGGGCACACAGTGCTGCCAATATTACTGCACTCTCTTGCCTTGCTGAGATAGCCCAGAAACCAGACCGTTCAACTCTGAATGCTTCTCGAGCATGCAGTGGCTCCTCCGCCCCGGAGGATCTACCCCAACACCTTCAGGGATGCCCGAAAGCACAGGCAGCAAACCCTGGGAGGATGCTTTCATTGTCACACAAGCCCATGGCAGTCTCGGTGCCTGAGGGTTTCCTTTACTTAGTGAGAATCTTCCCCTTTCAGTTAAGAGAAGCACAGAGGAACCGCCAGCGTCTCTGCTGTCCACGTTGGGCCACGATGAGCCATGATTAAGTAGCACGATGGCATCTCGTGCTGTGGAGGGCCACCGCGCCAGCTCCCCCTAAAAGAAGACAATTTGCTTCCACGGTGGCTCACCCGTGCCTCACTCCAAGTGTACCGCTATGTGCACAGCTAGCGAGGAAGACGCTCCACCCCCTCGGTTGGCTTTAAGCAATGCAGATGGGTCTAGTGAGGCGCAGATGTGTAGCCTTTGAAGCAAAGTGACAGCTCTGAGTGCAGCCCTGCCTTAGCTCCCTACCACTAAGCTTGAGCTAGGTCAAAAGAGGCCAAGCTTCCAGCTGGGACTGAGCCTGGAGAAAGAGGCAGTGAGGTCCCAGGGCCGTAAAGGCCAGCATTGAGCTGAAGCAGGCGACCAGCAACACAAGATACTCCCTCCAACTGTGTTACACACTCCTCCAAACTTAGAGGCCAGCTGTTACCTGGACCCGGTACTCTTTCTGCACACCTCTCGCTGCACACTGCAGAGGAGCCACAGCGCCTCCCACCTAGCCCAGCTCCCAGCACTCACGTACTTCCCGCCACTCTCACCGTCACTCAACCCCGAGCCACTCCTCTCTTCACAAATTAATAGAACACGGATTCAGCCCTGGGTTGTGGCCTTTGTTGTGGCTAGCTTTTGTTTTGACGGGACTTAGGACCCCCTTGGCTCCCCACAACTGCAGATATGTCTTTGTCTCTATTCTCGCCACAGGTCGCACTGGAAGTGGTAGATTGGAATTTATTTGTGAGAATTTCAATAAATTTTTCCTGGGATTACAATGTATAAACTCCTCTGGACCACGATGAGGTCCAGACGGGCTCCTATATTGCACAGGCCAGGCCAGATCCATCCTGCCTGAGACATGGGCTAATCCGAGGCCGCCACGGGCACTGCCAGCTGTGTCCACCCTTCCCAACCAACCACGCTCCAGTGCGGACGACAACCTCCGTGTCCGGGGAGCAGCCCCCAGTCTGTGGGCCTGGCTTCTGTCAGGGATCCCTTCTGGCCAGGGATGAGGTGAGTGAGACACAGGAGGGGCTTCGTGCAGGCTTCCGTCCCCTCCCTCCGATGCGGCTGGAAGACGCAGTCCCCCCTCCCTCGGCGAATCCTGCTGGCTGGCTGTGACCCTACCAGCCACAGTGTAAGCATTACAATGCGAATGAGTTTGTGAGGCCGGCCCAGGGGGAGGGCTGGCAGCAGAAAAGTGCTGTCCCCTAAAGGTCTCAGGAACAAGGCAGGATCAGTGTCCCACCAGGGTCAGGGTGAGGTACAGGACCATCAGGGACAGAAAGGCCCTGAGGGGAAGAGACCAACACACAGAGGGACACTCAGAGGACCGGCTTTTGTCTGCTTACCTCCCCCATGCACAAATCTCTTCTCGTCCAGCTTTTCAAATCTTTCCATCTTACCAAGGTTATCTATGCCTAGTGGTTTAAAGGAAGTGTTTTCTTATTTTAACAGTGTACGCATCGGAGGCACACATCACAATGGATGTACAAAGCCAGAGATGTCTCCTGGGAGTTTTCAGCACAATGGGACACAAGTGCAAGGGACAGAGTGAGACTGGGGGTCTGAGACCCCAGTCGGAGAAATCCCACGATGTCACCTATGGTGGAGAGGGGTCTGCCTCAGTTTCCCCAGGACGACAGAGCTGTGGCAGGGGCCCTTCCAGGCCGTCCATCCACGTGGGAATCCTAGCAGGTCCCCAGGGTGGGTTCTCTCCAGGAGCAGAGCGTCTCTCACCCAGGAGGAGACACGTGAGAGCCTGCAGCTGCATAGCGATGGCTCCACTGTGCTCACACACAGCCAAACACACCGCATGTCTGCATGGGACAGCGGGTGGGGGACGCATGTGACGGGGCACAGATTCACCCTGACACTTGGTGCCAGCCTCCCACGGGCCACCCGACAGGAGGACCCAGATTCTGGCATTGTGGTAAAGAGTAAGACAAGACACAAGATCCGCCCTCCCAGATCATGCTGAAGCCTGAGCTGAGAGCCAGCTGCACTCAGGCTGGTGGGGCGGGCGCCCTGGTCCCACAGTGGGCAGGAGCCCCGTGGGCAGTCCTGCTGGGGAGGGTACAGGCTAGCTCCAAACCTGAACATGAAATCTGGGGGCACCAGCAGAGGGAGCGGGGTGGGGAGCAAAAGGAGGCCTCCTACATCCTCAGTCCCTTTTGTATTTTTTAGGCTCAAACTTTCCATCCTCCTGTCTCAGCCTCCCAGAGTGCTGGGATTCTTGGTGTTTGATGGATGCCTGGTTTATCTTTCAAACTGATGTCTAACTAACGCTTCCGGAACTGCTGCATTCGGATGACTGCAACATCCAGATGCTCTAATGTACTCGAAGGTGGACAAGAAGCATTTGCAGGGAAAGAGGAACAAAGCAGGTTGCTTTGCCTAGAGAAAGTAGGAGAGTCATCCTCATCCTACAGTTATCTTCTCTACCCAGAAGCCAAGACACTACTCCAGCTCTTCCAAGGAACAGAAAAAGGTGGGAAGGCTTGAGAGCAGAAAAGCACGAGCTCCCCAGCAGGGCGCCGTCTGGGCTGCAGGAACGCAAGTGCAGGGTGAGCTCACTTTCTGAGGAAGCCATGGCTACGAGCTGAGATGCCCGAAGTGGACAGCCTGGACCTGTGGAACTGTGAACGCTTTGGAACAGACATGGCTGAATGCACGAAGCTCCTACCCAGCAGGGTTGGGGACACGCCACATAGTCCCCTCTAAGGTTCAAAGGAAAGATATCCCAAGAGACTGTGAGGACAGTCCCCCTCACACAGGTGACCCAAGGAAGACAGGTCATTCTGCCTCCTGTCAGACTCACACCAGCCATTTCTCCTCTGGCTCCTCAGTTTCCCCAAGTGCCTGCCTGCAAAGTCTTGAGGCGGCTCAGCTGCGCGACTCTTACACCCTGTAGATGTCCTGCGGGTGCCTCTCCTGAGGGGCAGCGCCTGTGGTCATCTCCACCCAATGGGTCCTGTGCCAGCTGAAGCCTCACCTGGACAGCTGCGATCCCTGTGGAGCCCGTCCCTGGGACTCTGCCTGCAGCAGGGCGCACGCCCTGGGACCAGGGCTCACTGCATTGAGCATGGGGGAGGAAGGCTGGGAAGGAGGCGCAGGGCCCACAGACAGCGACAGGAAGTGTGGAGAGACAGCTCCCCGCCCAGACGTGACCAGAGAGGCCCACAGTCAACACATAGCAGTGGGACGAGTAGCACCTACGTTTGGGTCTCAGCTCGGAGGCCTCGGAACCAGCACTTTCCCCGGGAGGCTGGAGGGGCTCCGCCTCGTCTGGGTCGGGAGGAGGGTAAGGCGGGGGTGGGGGCAGCACTAACTGGGGCGGGCCCCGAGCAGTGCCTCTGGGGGGCTTCTGCGGCACCTGCCGTCCAACGCCTATGTAGAATCAATGGGGAGCAACTCCAGGTTAGGCCACAGATTCCCCGACTTCCAGCAGAAGGCATGCTCCATCGCTTACCATGCACCACATCTAACTACACCCCATGACACAGCCAGCCACACTCAACAATGAACACAACTGTGCACAACAACAAACTCACCACACCCAACGCCACACCCAGGCACGCCCAACGCCACACC
>RJWT010030356.1:0-14670 GCA_004365215.1 Cuniculus paca | reverse complement strand
CCCACCTCTTCCCACCAGGCTTCACCTCCCAACATCACACCCAGCTATAAACCCATCAGTGTATGGTCCAGTCCAGAACCATACACCCATGATCCGGTCACTCTCAAAAGCCCTACCAATGAGTGCATGAGGCTTTGGGAAGCATCTAGATATAAGCCAAATACTGTCACTAAAACCATAAGTAAAAGCAAGGGATTTAGCGACTCACTGAATAATGATCATGACGCTGATCTATCTTTGAAAAGAAAGTCTGCCAAAGAAATCACTAACTTAGGAAGGGCTCCCTAGGGCGAGTCTGATGACTAAGATCCTGGGGTGAGGAGTCTAAGTTATGACCTAGAATTTCATATAAAGTTAAAAAATAAGAATGCAAATTTGCTTGTAGCAAGCAGCCAGAATTGGAATTCATGGCATTATCTCACCAGCATTTTTAAGGCTGCGATGTCCAGTTCATATGATATAGCAACTAGACTCATAGAATAATACAGGAAATGGGAGTATTACCAATGACAGCTCAGAGAGGAGCAAGAAATTGGCTTGACTGGTAGAATGTAGACTGTGATAGCTGGTACCATCCAAAAATGGAGAACTTCCACATATGAACTACAACTTCTTGATAAAATTCTGTAAAAGATGTCATCATTTAGATGTCTTTAAAGTAATTCCCTGATGCTTTTGTGAATCATTATTAAACATCTGAATTTTCACATGTAATCAGATTCATTCAATGTCAAATTGGAGTACAGGTCTACCGTTACAGCCAAGATTGCCAATGGGTGTTGGAATTCCTGGGAATCTCCATGAACAGAGGTACTGTGGAGGGGATGACTTAGACCCCAGGCAAGTGACGGGAAGGAAGTGCCTCTCACCTTATAGCAGAGATGGGCCAGGTCACACATTCGCTGTGGGTAAAATGGTTCCAGAACAGATTATGTGCTCATAGGATGGTCATTTCTGATATTTGATAACCACCTGCTATGGCTTAGCTTCTAAAATGTCTGCCAAATGTCTTGTGTTCAGAGATGGGAGCCTTTGGAAGGTGACTGTCTCATGGAGGTGCATATTCATCAGCTGGTTATTCTGTTGATGATTTCATAGATGAATGTGCTGTTGAAAGGTGGGGACTTACCAGAGCAGGCAGGTCACTGAGGGTGTGACCTGAAGGGTGTATTCTTATCCCCAGCTCCTCCCTTCTCTCTGCCTCCTGGCTTCCATGGTTAAACATGCCTTTTAGCCAACTGACCACTGACTGAATTCCCCTAAACCATGAGCCAAGAAAACCTTTTGTCCCAGTAATGGGAAAGTTAACCAGCACACTACCTAATGAAGACTAGAGCAGACCAGGCCTCTTAGCACTGAAACAAATCACTGTCCATGCTGATCAACAAACCATGAAATTGTATTTTTAAAATCAATACCCAAAAATTGTACATACTCATGGAGTACCAGTTCAGTATATGCATACATTGCATAAGGTTTAAATCAGGACAAACATGTCTATTTCCTCAAATATTTATCATTTCTCTGGTGAAAACATTCAAAATTCTTTCAAGAGCTTTTTTGAAATACACAGTGCATTATCTGTATCTATAGCTGCCCTTCTATGCAATAGCTTCTTACTCCTAACTATGTATCTGTTGATCAACTTTTTGAACTACATATTCTTTAGGGCAATTTGTGAATTCCTTAGAAAATAACAGATGTCACTATAGAGTAATTGGCTGGATGCTTTCAAGTGGCACTTGCTCTCTGAAATTATAATGGACAAAGTGTCTTTTCCTGACTGTTTATCTGGGGATTAAAAATTAGAAGCAAGCTGTTTTTTACAGAGTACATGAGATCTAACTTACATAGACATGGGTTTTGTTTGCCAAATCATACTTTTATGAAGCATAGGCAGACTTTCTGCAGTTCCTTTTTAACATACATTTACTCTTGAAAGTAATGCTACTTGGAAGTGTAATTGTAATGAGTTTGGTTACATTATGCCTCTTTCCTTTAAAAGAGAACATGATTCCCTGTAGGGAAATTCAGGTAATTTGCAGCCACAGTCATCTTCACTATACTGAAATGTTAAATACTTGGCTTTTCTCCATGCATTTGCCTTTCTCCACTCTACGACTGCTATTTCCTACTCTTTTAATTCGATACTGAGCACTTGAATGATGTTTTCTTTTCTCCTTCTACTCTTCGACTTCAGGATTAAGTTACAGTCAGAATGGATCCTTTGAGACATCACTTTATTTCCTTCTTCTCATCCTGATCAATTCATGAATAGTTTTCAATTGGTGTGCCCTTTTCATTGCCTGTTGCTAATAGTTCATATATATATATCTCATTTTAAAGACTACCAATAGGGGCTTACTTAAAATGACAGCAAATTCCAGTTGAAATGTGTGGATTTTATTGAGTTGTACAGACTCGTATATATGAAAGGTCATTCAGTTCATGTAAATCATCCATGTCCGATGGTAACTGATGCTTTACTTACGGAATATGTGGTCCAAGCCTATTAGTAATCCAATCCTCTCGACCATATGGAAAACGCAAGGTCTAAAAAGTACAGAAAATGATGGGTTTGGGTATTGTCTTTCCTCAAGTTAATCTGCAGCTCAATTAACCAGCTTGTGCTCTGATAACCACAGTCTACAGACACAGAAACTGAGGCATCTGGAAGCCAAAATCTAGAGCCAGTCATGGTTAGTCAGTTGTGCTTAGCTAGCTGTGGGGATCCAAATCGTCTAACTTCAGACTCGTCTTCTAACAGCTGTGCTCTTCGGACTCAGCATGGGACTCACAAAAATATTCAAAATGGAAATATTGAAGTATCTAGTCCCACTTGGGCTTTTTATATTACTGGAAATTTTCCTGGGCTTTGAGCTATCTTGGTCACCAGTTTTGTTACAGGGCTAAGAAGTCTGACCCAGGCCACCTTTCTTAGTCATCCTGCACGAGTTTCAGTCCTGACGTATGCTTTCTTATCTCTGAGCTCCTACAGGGCGTCCTGCAGTGACCTGCAGTTAGCTCCCTCAACGCAAAGCAAATGTCATAGCACAAACCTGAGGCCACAGGTACAGGCAGCCACTGTGTTAACGCCAGTGGAGCACCCGAGAGGGGCCCCCAGTGGTGAATGCCTGGTAAACATTGGTTCCTGTGGCCAGGCCTGGTGGCCCATGCCTGTAATCCCAGCACTGAGGCAGGAGGATCCTTGCGAGTTTGAGACCAGCCTGGGCTACAAAGTGAGCTCAAGATGAGTCTGAACGGCATAGTGAGACCCTGTCTCAAAAAGGCAAGGGCTGGGGATTTAGCTCAGTGGCATAAGCGCCTGCCTGGCAAGCTCGAGGTCATGAATTCAATCCCCAGTGCTGTAAAAAAAGATAAAAAAAAAATCGGCTCATGTGTGACTCGTGAAACTTAGTAATTGACTTCTTTAAAAACAAATACAATTCTCATGAAGTCTATTAAGTGCATACAGTCCAATAAAAAGAGAAAAACAGAACCACCTCAAAAAACTCTTGAATTCTTTTTATTATTTTCTTTTCATTTTATACTTTTCGTATTGATTGCATGTTTGAACTAAATCTTTTCAACGTGCTTCTTTCATTTTAAGAGTAGCTGCAATGTATACAATTAAGATTTGTTGATTAAAAATACTAATTTTGGGCCAGGGATATAGCTCAGTGACACGGCGCCTGCCTGGAAAGCATGGGGTCATGAGTTCGATTCCTGATACAAAAATAAAAGTAAAAATACTAATTTTAAAAAGAGTGGCTGCAATGGTTTGTACCATCTTTATGTCTTACTGATGTTTCATTTTTCAGATGATTTTCGGTTTCTTTAGCTGTGGCGCTTAGGTGATCCCAAGAGCATCAGGTGTGGTGGGAAAGTCATAGTCTCGTCCCTAACCTGGCCTAACCACTCATTCACTGGCGAATATTTAGTCATTTGAGCTTCAGTTTTCCTGTCTATGAATGAGGAGTAACTATTCTTGTTTTGGTGACACTCAAGGCAGAACTTCTCTGGGTGTATAACAAGTGATTCATGCTGCTGCTTCTTTGTCTCAAGAACTTTTGACCACTTCTAGCTACTCTAAAGGCAATCGCTGAGGATAAGGTAAGAGGAGGTACCGTGATCCCTGTGTGTCAGCACACGTTAGTGACAATTTTAAGGTGAACATCTTTAACACGAGCACTTTATCTTGCAAGCATACTTAACAAATGGGCACCTATTGGCTCCTAAAAGTAAAAAGGCTGAGGTATGGCCTCATTCAAGACCACCAAATGTTCCCAGGATGTGGTTTCGTTTCATTTCTGAGCCTTGCTCTGTTCTCCAGCTCTATGCGGTCCAGAAGGAACACCCACCAGCTATCACCAAAGTCTGGTCCCAGGCCTAGCTCTCACTGACTTGTGTGGCACACTGGATTCTGAGCCAGTACCGTGACAGAATGTGGTGCTGTGTCTGTGCCTGGTTCTGCGTCTGCCCCTCCATTCGTGGGGAACTGACTCTAGGTAAAGCTGGAAAGCTAACAGTAACCAAAAGGTTGGTCTCTCCAAGGAAAGCTACAGGTTTGGTGCAAGAAGATCGAGATAGGGTATCTGGAAGGTAAATATGGTGGGCGTGGAGTTGCTTGATGCACACTGGCAGGCATCATGGGAAACGAGCCTGTGTACGTCTGCCCATGTCCTTGCAAGGCGCGTCCTTGTCCTGGTTGGCGTACCCACATTTCAGGACAGACTGAAGCTGAGGAGGACAACTGTCAGGGATTAGACAAGACACTCAGCCTCCTTGCCTCCCTTTGTGTTCCTTTGCCTCCCATCTTGGCTTCCTGGTTCTTTAATCCTTCTCTTTTTTACCATGTGGACCCTTTTTCTTCCCCCCAAATTGTGAAATCTCTTTATGTGAAAAGTTACCAAACCTCTGCTCTTCTCACAAGACTTTTGTTATTTTTACCAAATCTTGGTAACAGATATATGTTATTTTTTTGATTAACTTTTATTAATTGTCCGTGGGTTCAGTGTGATATTTCAATCCATGGCCTACATCATGCACTGATCCATTCCATCCTCTATCACCACCTTCCAAAACTTGGGTAATCAATTTTCTACTTCAGAGCTCCTTTCTTGTAGCATCCACATATAAAGAAGAACATTTGGTACTTGTCTTTCTGTGATTGACTTATCCCCTTAACATAACACCTTCCAGCTCCATCCATTTTTGCTGGAAATGACAAGATTTCATTCATCTTTATGGCTGAATGACACAGTTCCACTGTATGTCTATATATGACATTTTCTTCATCCATTCATTTGTTACTTGAGGTCACAGTTATTTGCATACCTTGACTGCTGTAAGTAATGCTGAGTAAACACGGGGAGTGCAGATGTCTGGCAGACATACTGGTATCAGTTCCTTTGGATATGAACCTAGTAGTGAAATTTCTGGATCATATGGTGGTTCTGCTTGGGACTTTTTGGAGGAGACTTCATACTGTTTTCCATAGCAGTTGTACTAATTTACATCTTCACTAACGATGTGTAAGATTTCCATTTTCTCCATGTCCTCACCAACATACATTGATTTATTTATTTGTTTGTTTGTTTGTTTGTAATTAGCCATTCTAACTGGGGTGAGATGATATCTCATTATAGTTTTGATTTGCATTTTGCTAATGACTAATGTGATCGAGCATTTTGTTTTGTATTTGATGGCCATTTGTGTTTCTTTCTTTCTTTCTTTCTTTTTTTTTTTTTTTTGAGAAGTGTCTATTCAGATAATTTATGAGACATTCCTTGTTTAAAGACTTAAGTTCTGTTCCTGAGACTAGGTCATTAGCGAATTGGTTGCTAAATGAGGAACTATAGCGGTACAATATTCAGAATAAAGAAATGGTCCAAGGGAACTCTCACTTCATGTCTTTGCTTTAATTTGCATAACTCTGACATGCAGCACTGTAATGTATAACAGCACATAAAACTACATTGCTGCACTGTACAGTACAATCAACAAAAATCACAGCACTATACTGTAGATGAAGACACCATAAGGCCACGGTGCCACTCGTGTCCCTGTGTGTCTGAATGCAGATCGTAAGTCCAAACAGCACTCCTTTCTCGTAAGTCTGAACAGTCATTAAACAGGTAGGAAACGAGGAATATCTGCTTATTATGAAGCATGATCAAAAACTATGGCAAATGTTTCTATTTTAAAACATTTCTATTACAATAAAAGATGCATTGTCATTAACCCCCCACCAAATACTTCACAACACTTAAAACTCACTTATCCCTCCATTCTTATCACTTGCTGAAGCCATTCTGTAAGTTCGCTTTCATGAGTGTCTTTAGTTTCACTGTCACAGTTACCTCAGTATCCCAAACCCATTCAAAGAGGTCACTGGGGGAAGAGCCAGAAATCACGGGGTGCCCGATGCAGTGAATAAGACTGATGAGGAAACCTTGTAATGTTTTTAAGAGCCCGCCTTTCTGTCCAATGGCCCTAGGCAACGGCATTACCATATTCCTGATCACACCTCAAAAAGACGTGAAAGAAGATTTCTAGAACTGCTTCAGAAAATTACAGGAATGTGGGGCAAGTGTGTTCAAAGCAAGAGGGAGTATTTTGAGGGGTGTTGATGGCAATGGGTCTTACTATAGTTTCTCTCAATTTAAACATTCATCATAATTTTGGTCCTGCCTCCCTGGTATCCAGTTCCGATCTTCTGCCCACTAGTACCCAGTTTTCTCCACATTATTTGCTGAGGAAACTGTCCTTCTCCTGTACATTTTGGTGACTTTGTTGAGAATCCCTTGGCTGTAGAGGCGTGAGTTTACTTCCGTGATCTCTGCTCTGCCCCACTGTCCTATGTCTCTACTTTTATGCCAACGCCTTGCAGTTTTTCATCCCTGTGGCTCTGTAGTGTGTCTTGATACTGAGCAATGCGGTACCTCCAGCTGTGGACCCCTCTGTGTCTGGCAATATGTTTGAGCTCCTCTGACTTCTGGGCTGAGGCTTTTGTCTTCTGGCTGAGTTCTCCACACCACCTAATTCTGTTGCCCAATAACTTCAAGAGAAGCACAGTCCCTCCAGTTTCCCTGAACCCACACTCTGCTTGAGCACCTCCTCTGCCCCTCACTCCGTCAGCATACCTCCCTCAGCCTCTCCACACTTGCTAAGTTTCCAGCTGCTCTATCTGCTGAACCACCTACTGGCCTTTAAGAGACCCTTCAGAAAGATCTGTAAGGAAAGGACAATTGCTGTTTCCTCTATACCTGAATTTTTCTCTTAACTATTCCCCCGGTTACGAATCCCTCCAATTTTCTAACCAACCTTACTACGCTTCTGTGATGATGATTTCCCTCCTAATACCCACCTGGAAGTTTTCCTCAGCAGTTACTGCTTGTCTGAAGCCAGACCAGCCAGAACACAAGATGAAGAAGAGAATTGGGGTAATTAATAGTCCAGGGGAAAAGCTCTTGAGGATAAACTGCTTAAAAATACAGTATTTCTTCACTTTGGCCAACCATACTTAGATCTGGTGTTCAGAAAAAATAGTCTAGAAAATAATTATTATTTACAAATTGCATTAATGTTGCTACTATTTAGCTAATAGGTAGATTTTTTTTCTGGTACTGGGGATTGAACTCATGACCTCGCACATGCTGGGCAGGCGCTTGTGCTGCTGAGCTAAATCCCTGGGGAAGAATCTCTGACTCAGTGAAGTAGATTCTGGTGCGGAGATTCTCATGGAATTCTTGGAAAGGACCAGCGTGGTCAGACTGTGCTGCTTTTTGACACGGGAGACCCATAGCTGTGCCATCTACATGTAGAACTGTTGTGAGCTTGCCCTGCTCTCACCAGTAACTTGCATCTAACCCCTAAAATAGGCACTAGAGGAGGAAAAGACCAAAACACACACACACACACACACACACACACACACACACACTCAAAATGCCATCCCTACTCCCAAAGTCCTTGCCTTCTGACAGAAAAGTAAGATCCTTGGATGCATCTGTCACAGGGATCAAGACCCCCTTTTTCAGTAGAGTGAAAGGGGCTGTCATGAGGCCAATCAGTTCCCCACCACCATTTCTGACTTTTATCCTGGGAAGTTCCCTTCCACTTGCTTTTGAGCTCTGTATTAGCATTTTCTCATAAGCTTTTATTATACATATGTGGCCTGAGTATGGCTTAGATCTTTAGTCATATTCCTCATCTGTAAATCAGGTAAATATCAAAATTATGTAAATCCTCCATAGTAACTAAATGGAAGATTATAATCAAATAAGTACCTGCATCTTATCACTAAGTTGATAAGGAAACACAAAGGACCCTGAAGCTGGATCCAGGAGCTGCCACTGCAGCATGCCGTTGCTTTCCTGGAGAACCCAGGATACTGCTCCTGATCTAAATAAACCAGATCATTAATTTTTTCACTCATTTAACAAGCACCTACTTCTTCGTGCCTGTCATAGGCGAAGGATATAGTGATAGGCAAAATGCAGTCCTGGTCTCTCCCAGAGCTTACATCATAGGAGGGAAGACAAGCAGTGCACAAAGAGATATGTCCAGGAAAGAAGAAAATCATTTAAAGAGATTAAAAAGGGATGCATGTGTTATTTAGATAGAGTGGTCAAAATCTTTGAAAATGCAGCATTGGAGCAAAATCCTGAGTAAAATGACAAGATAATGTGAGCATATGTGGCAGAACCCCACCACCACCAAAAGAATAAAACAAGTGAAAATGTAATTGCAAACATGAAAAATATGTATAGCAATCACTGTATCCATACTGTAGTTTGGTGTAATTATTTGACAGTTGCACAGATCTATTTTTTTTAAATATTTAAAGAAAGCTTTGACATTTGAAGTTTCCTAAGACTCAAAGAAATGTCTGTAAGTTTCAATACAGTCTTCATTGAACGCTGCTGAGTCTTAATGTTGCTTCTGCTAATATAAAATACTACTCTGGGTATCCCATTTCATCTTCTCATATGAGCTACATGCTATAGTGATTCCCCATTTTACAGATCAGTAGACCAAGGCAAAGGGAAGCTAAGTAACTCGTCCAAGGTCACCAGCCACGGCGTCATGAAATATAACAATATATAACTTCTGTTGAAAATGGAGGAAGTCATTCTTTTTTCCCTGATAACTTATTGAGCAATTACTGTGCTGCATCATATTCTAAATACAAAAGAAGTGATAAGCACTATCCTCTCATTCTCTTCTCTTTAATCTTGTGTAAGACCAACATATGCAAGAAGTGCAAAGTTGAAAAATAAGTGATGTTAATATTCGCCGACTATGGCTTGAGGCTAGGAGATGTTGAATATAACCTCTTTTTTATTTTTTTCTGCTCTTATTCATACAAAAAGCATTTGCAGAAACTGGGGTGGTTGGCCTGGAGAAGAAAAGATTTGGGGGATTTGACAACTGTCTACAAAAATTTGAAGAACTCTCAAGTGGAAAAGAAATTAGATTTGTTCTATATGTCCCCAAAGGCGGAAGTGATAGAAAGATTTCACCACAATATAGGGGAGAACTTCCACACCACATACGGAAAACTCCAGAGCTCTGTAAAGACCAAATGGACTCTCTGGGGTTCACGGTGCTTAGATTACGTGCTGGGGTCACTTATGCAGACCAACTCCCTTGGTGCCATCTACAGCAAAATCAGTGCCAGGATGGCTGGAGCCGGTCAGGAATTTGTTCTTTTTATCAGTGATTAATGAAATTCCTATTATTGCTTAACTGCTTATAAAGTTCATATCGTCATTAAAGAGAAATTTTCCGGAACCTGTGGGTCTAGTTCAGTGGTACAGTGTTTGCCTCTCGTATGCGAAAGTCTGAATTCCATTCCAACGCCAAAAGAAAAGTGTGTTTAACTTTCCTTCATATCATATCTCCAACTCTGCATGTTCCTTCTGGTGCTTAACTGGTAATGAATAATCCTCTCAAGGTGTACTTTATTTCTCCTTTGTTGTGTCTAGGTCTGCAGCCGTACACCAACTACAGCTTCATGCTTACGGCTTGTACATCTGCTGGGTGCGCTTCCAGTGAGCCTTTTCTAGGTCAGACACCGCAGGCAGCCCCGCAAGGTAATGAAAAATATCCATTTTGGGGGAAGAAGTTTTCATACAGCCTTTTAAAGTGCGTCTTCTAAACTCTCTGATAACAAACAAGGAAGGAGTAAAGTAGGCAAGGAAACATAACCGGGCATGTTAGATTCCTGTTCTTCAGCCATTTGAGTTTGCTTTGCATTTCTTTAAGTCTTTTAGATTTGCTTTTCTAGAGGAAAAATTCTTACAGACTTGGATAGGAAGTTGTTTAAAGACTCAAAAGTTAAAAATATTTCCAGATATTTCTAATCTAAAATCAGCACCATGCTTACTGCTAAAGTTGGCTAAAATCTTCTCCGCCCTCAAGAAGTCACCATAAAGTAGGAAGAACAGCAGGATAAAGACCCAGTCACATAAGAGAACAAAGGACACACAGATTAATCTGGGAAAGATTACAACCCTTGTGGGCCCCGGGAGGGTGTTAAGGAGCAGATAAGGACTAAGGGCGGCCATGAGGACAAGGCTCTTAACAAATGAACAATGGACGAGACACACGGTCCGCGTTAAGTGGTACTGTCACCCTAGACGGCACCTAGGTGATTTCTATTAACTGTAAATTCTTAATTCCTTATGACACAGCACTTCTGTTCTCATTATCTAAGCCAGAAACAATACCACATCCATCCACAAAGAAGCAGGTAACAGAATATTTGTTGAAGACCTTTTTTTGTTGTTGTTCTGGCTTAATGATAAAATGGTGGGAAGCAATTTAATATCCATGAATAGGGGAATTGCTAAATAAATTCAAGTATTCTGATATTGTGGAATTTCCATGCATAAATTTCAAAGAATGAGGTGATCTGTACATAGAAAGAAGTTATGGAGCCATGCCAGTATCTTTTGTATAAAAATCCATACAGGAAATAACATTCATTTCTAATGCTAAATAAACAAGTGTATGGAAAAAATTCTGGAAGTATCTATGCCTGACATCCATGGTTACCTGTAGGTTGGAACTGGAATAGGTGATATCATTTACTTTTGGGAGGTAAATTTGCTTGGAAGCTTGCATTAGGGAATCACCTAATTATTTTGTTAATCTTTATCACCTGTTTTATATGTGGGGAAACCAAGGCATAAATAAGATTCTAAACAGAAATATAATGTTGATTACCACAGTAGAGTCCTGAGCTACTTGTCCATTAGTCTTCAAATGTAAGGGATTGTTGTACCTCAGAATATTAGACTTGAACTTCCTACCAGTAAATGGGGAATAAAATGGAAAATTCCACATATGGGGCATATGGCTCCTCCCCAGGAACTCACTAATGATGTTTTCTATATAAAGAATGTTTCATGTCAAAAAGCTTAGCGTTCCGTTGAAAGGAAGAAACCAGCAGTGGATTTTTTGGAAAGGTAAACTATCAAATGGATACTTTCACAATAATGGATAATTTCTAAAGGATCTATCAACCAGGTTTGGCTGCAAATCAAGCCTGATAAAATAACAGAGTTTCTTGTTCCAGTTTACTCATCAATTCACACATTTAAATTCTTTAAAAATAGGAACCTATTTTCCCACTTTCCCCGATAAAATTTCTTGAAAGAGTTCCGATTTTATGGCTTGAAAAGTGTAGCTTTCAGAGTGCAGAGGAACGGTAGGGAAACATTGTCCTCAACTTTATGCATCTTTCCTTTAACAGAAATCACTATGCAGACTTAATCTAGGAAGTGAGCCTCTGCCTGAAGGAAAAACATGGATTTGGATCTGCATCCTACCTGTATAAGTGCCTTGGATGTAGAATATGTGTATGAAATAAATGTAGCTCGAGTGCTTAACTTAGGGTTTTTCAGGGAACAAATCAGCAATAACCCAGTCTTCTTGTTTCACTGCAAAGTAGAAGCAAACATGTTGTATTTTTTTAAATTACTAACCCAGGAATAGCTAAGTATAAAATGTCACTTTTGAAGGAAATCAGGCAGTTTCAAGGGTTATCTGAGACTCTTTAGTGAGTATGGAGAGGATTAAAAGAAGCATTTGTTCGGGGCCACCTGAGCTCTTTTCTCATTTCTCATTTTCAATTAGAAAAAAGTTAATACACATTTGACTTCATGACGAGTTGGACAAAATTCCCTCCAATTTTATCTGCATAGAAAATTGTCTACTTTAGGCAAATGCTGTAGTGGGGAGGGTTTGAACTGGGTTGTTGCTCACTTTTATCAGAACCATTACCATCCTGGTGAGCTCTGATGCCTTTTGGAGATACATAATGCAAAACTGCAGGCATGCTGTCCCTGAAAATCAACAGCAGCAAAAACAAAAAGAAGAAAAGCTACCTGCCTCGGTTTCCCTCCAGCAGCATCTTCTGTATTCATTGATGCGTCCTTGGATGTCTCTTCTACTCTTTGCTTGAATAATTCTACATTGTCCTCTGCAACTCCCAAGGTCTGGCTTTTTCTCCCGAGAAGGGCTGGCAGCCACTCTGCATCAAAACTCTCAGGAAGGCTGTACTCATAGGTCAAGGGTTGTGTACCCACTGCCCTGGTAGACAGTTATATTTGGGAGTTTTTCAAATACTTTAACCTCATAGCTTCAACACTTAATCTCTGTCTGCCAAGCCCACTCTCCAATTTGCTTTTCTTCTCGTGTCTTTCTCAGAGATACCAGCATCAACCACCTCACGTTTAATGCTTTCCTTTTCCTTCAATTATAGTGCATCATTTTTCATAAAATCTTACTAATCATAAATCTCAAGGATGTTTTTTAGAGTCTGCTTTTCCTTTCCATCCCTCTGCCACTATCTGAATTTGGATTCTTCTGACTTCTCTGAATTCTCCTAACTAGATGACCTGCCTCTGGTCATTTTTTGTCTTTCTCATATCTCCCATCCCAATTCTTCCTCCTTTGCCAAAAAAGTGCATATCACATATTAATCACCTCCATAAAACCCTGTGTTATTCCATGTGAACATAAATCCGTATCTTTTCAGTAAAGCAAATACACTCCACAAGGTTTAACCTCTGCTAAACCAGTGAGTCGTTCAGTGTTGTCCACTACGAGTAACACAGCAGCCACACTGAGATGCCCACAGTCCAGGCGCACCCTCCCATCCACTGTGACTAAGGGTGGGTGCCCTCAGCCTGGACATCCTGCCCCTGAATCCTAATCAGCTAACTTGATTGCTCAAAACGGGGTTCCTAGGCCTTCCTTCCGGCAATCTTCCCACCTGTGTGATCACTAGAAAGCTCTGTGTTTTTATTTGCCTGATGGTGTGAGACACTATTATTTTAACAACTATTAAAATAGCTGTGACCACCTTCCTCCCACCTGCCCCTCTCACACTCCCAGTCTGTCTCAGGTCATCTGTCCTAAGGGCTCTCGCAGCCCTGGTAGGGAATCATACTGGATTATAACCTTTTGTTTACACACCTTTATTCATTTTTATGAGACAGACTCCTTCAAGGGTAAGGAGGATCTCTTTCACCCTGACATCCACAGTGCCCAAGAAAATGACACAAAGTCAGAGAGAATGCAGAATGAATCAACTAGCAATAATAAACAGTCCAGAAACCAAGCATTCCTGATGCGAGTTAACATAAACTGACTCTCAGCACTGGATTTGAGCAGAAAGCCAGTCCACAATAAGTGCTTGGGTTTGTTTTTTTTTTTAATTAGAATAAAGAATTATAGGAACTCAAGAAGTGGATAATATCATGTGGAAGTCAAGGTAAGTTTAAAATAAACCCAGCATGCATGCTCTTACTTTGATAGTCATTATGCCAAAAGACTCATCAAGGTTTGCCTCATGAGGTTTACCCCTGTACCTTTCAGCTAGTTTATGCCCTCCACATCCTCCCAGGTCATTTCCCTCACTACCATCGCTTCTGTCTTTGAACTGCCTCAGTTCTGCCCCTCTGTTGCACAACCTTGGCTTTTCTGGTGCTATCAGGATTTAGGGTACAGGAGACAAAATGGCAAATTCTCCACTTGGAACTCATTAGAGACAATTCCCCAAAGATGAATCTGACTCTATCAAATTTTTTTTACAATTATTAAAATAATAGTGTCCCATATCACTATGAAAATAAAAACACAATGCTTACTAGTTATTTGCATGTTTGAACTTCATCTTATCAACCAAGCCAGTGGGCACCAGGTTATTACTAACTTCAACAGAGCATTCATGTGCTCCTATGAATACAAAACTCAACTTCCATATAAAATGTGAAACAAACCTAAAATTCTGTTTCATTATATTTCATCAGTAGCTCCATATCCACAGGCTACACTGACAGGTTCAAACTGGAAAGTAAGCACAGGCTCTTTTAGTACCTTAGTGATTTTTAATATATCCCTTGAAATGAGAAAGATATGACTATGAAAAGATAATAAACTAAACCTTTCTACTTTATCTCTTGAATCAACAAATTAATACCATGTTTAAATAAGGACTCACAGTGATTGGTTGAGTCATCTAGCAGCTGGTGGCAGAGAATCTGAGACATCAATGTATATTGTGATTTGTGGATTTTTCCCAAGTATCTAGCACAGAGCAAGCTCTGAGAACAAAATGGACCACTTTCTTCTCAGGAATAACATGCTGCTTAG
>RJWT010030355.1:0-14659 GCA_004365215.1 Cuniculus paca | reverse complement strand
ACCTCTGGGGTTGACTGCAGCTGCGACCATGACCACAACCGCGACTGCGTGTCTCCAGGCTCAGCAGGTCTTCTGGCAGGGTGGATCCGGCTCCAGGCTGAGGCATTGCCAGCCACCGCCTTCTTCTTTGTTTAAATTCTTTTTTTTTTTCTCTTTGTGGGCTTCAATTCATATTTTAGATTCTTCCTTGGTCCAGGGGACCCACTTGCTTCCTTCTTGTCCTCTCCATGATGTTATATTCCAGCATCTGAACTGTTTCTCTCAGAGAGACTATTTACTCTCAATTCTGTGCTCTTTAGGGATACAACTCTTTTATAGCATGGAAAAGAAAAGATTGCATTTTAAACATGAAGTGCTTCTTGAAATTTCTGTCATATTTTTATAACTTATCTTGAGCTTTTTAACACTCAATTTGGACTCAATATTTTTGTTGTATAAGACTTTTCTCTAAATCATTTCTTTAAAGTGCCAGAAGTGCCCAAGAAACCCGTGCCTGAGAAGAAGGTGCCAGTTCCTGCTCCTAAGAAAGCAGAGGTTCCGCCTGCAAAAGGTACGTCACTTCACCATTTAAAGTACATGGGGAGAAACCTTGCATTTAGGCACTCGTGTGCAACCTTCTCTGTGATACAGTGTTTTAAAAGTGTCTTGTTAAAAATATGTCAGGTGTTTTGTGATTCTTTTTATTTCTATGGCTGTAAGACAATGCAAGAGAACACATTTTTAAAGACAAATACTATTTTTAAAGTGCCTGAGGTGCCCAAGAAGCTCATCCCAGAAGAAAAGAAACCTACACCTGTTCTGAAAAAAATGGAAGCTCCACCACCCAAAGGTACATTCATCTCTAATAGAACCAGAGCAGAAAGGAGAATTAATAGGTTGTTACACAGCCTCTCTAACTATAATTAATGCTACACTGTATGTATGTGGATAACTGGTGCTTTATGATCTTGGAGCATTTGCTTTTCATGTTGTACCATTGTCATGAATGTCTTACATAAAAGTGGTACTTGTGCCATTGAATGAATATCTTTAAAGTTCCAAAGAAACGTGAAGTACTCCCAGTTCCTGTCGCTCTACCTCGGGAAGAGGAAGAGGAAGTTCCATTTGAGGAAGAAATTTCTCCTGAAGAGGAAATTTTACCTGAGGAAGAGGAAGTTCTTCCTGAGGAAGAGGAGGTTCTTCCTGAGGAAGAGGAAGTTCCTCCTGAGGAAGAGGAATTTGTACCTGAGGAAGAAGAAGTACCTGAAGAAGAGGAAGTTCTTCCAGAAATTAAACCTAAGGTGCCAGTACCTGCACCAGGTATAGCAGCTCTTCTTGGAACCACATCTCTTTTCTGTTGAATTCTATCTGTGGGTCCATCTTTTTGTTCATCTCTAATTTTATCTCTACTACTTTATGGTCTATGTTGTCCACCATCTAAATCTTGGAAAACATTCCAGATATGTCCTCTTAATGTTGTGTATCTACTTTGTGTGTCTGTCCATTTTAAATGACCTAAATGTCTATTCAGATTTCATGCTATGAAATGTCAGCTGTGTGTGGACTTATTCTTATGTGTCTTTGTTACATGCAATGTTGTATTTGTGGAGTTTTTTAAAAGTCTTAAAATGTTTTTTCAAGTGCCTCAAGTAACAAAGAAAACTGTACCAGCGAAGAAAGTCCCTGTTCCCGCTCCTAAAAAAGTGGAACCTCCTGCACCTCCTGAAGGTATCTTCCCCCAGACTACCTGTGCATCCTTTACCCTTAGCTGGACCAGTTAAGTTGGAGGGGAACTGAGATTCAGGAAAAATTGTATTTTAAAACTGTACAAGACACTGATATGCATTTCAGAAAAACGAGTGCTATCATATTCAAGAACAAAAGTGAAAGGGAGCATTGTCCCTGATTTCCCATAAAAATTCAACCTGATTTTCTGTAATTTCATTAAGCATCATAATTTTTTCATATAGCTATTTTTAAAGTTAAATTATTTTTAGGGAAAAATTATATGAAAAGCATAATAAGTAAATGTGCTTAAATTTCCTCATCCCGTCATATATACTAATCAGCTTTTGTAAACCCAGACTGAAAAGAAAAACCAATGTGTTTATCACAACACTGAGTATTAGTTTATGTCTTGTGACATATACATGTAAATAGTACCCCAACAGGTTTTGATTTTAGCCTTCTTGGCTTTGTACCTTGGTGTATTACTCTGAGCAAGTCTTTTAATCAATCTAAGCCTCAACTTTTTCTCACATAAAATGGAGTACTCATATGAATCCTACTAAAGTCAGATAGTATTATGAGGATAAAATAAGGTGTCAAGCTCCCCACTGTCGAAGGATTAGAATATAGATATAATATATTAAATCAGGTCATAGTATCTGAACTTACGTATGCCTTAAAGCACGATCATATTTTCTGCAAAAGATAGTGGCACCACTACTTAAAATAAGCATCACCCTTCCCACCATACAGTCATATAATCAATGAAATGGAAAGGCTAGTCTTTTATTGGATTTCAAGCATTCTGAAATATTTTATAGATAATATATAACATATGCATCCTAGTCATTCAAATAATCAAGTAGGCTTTTTGTCCCTTGCTCTACAAAGGCTGATAACACCATCTATTTGGGACTCCAACTTGTATTACTGCCCTATTCTCAGTAACTGTTGCATGTTGGTCTTTCTGTATGTGGACTTCTTGGTTTCTCTTCTTCTTATCCCTCAAAATAAATTCTTATCATGAAATGATGTCTTTAAAGTACCTGAGGTCAAGAAGAAAGTGCCAGAGAAGAAAGTAGTCATGCCCAAGAAAGAGGAAGCTCCTCCTGTCAGAGGTACTGCTGTTCCCAAGAACTTTAGCCACTGCTATTTCTTTCCTTTACTCATAAAAGTCAAAACATCTTGTTTGGTATTGGTTAACATAATTTATCCCATTGCTGTGTCTGTTGTCTTAGTGTTTGTGAAACTGAAATTACAAACTAAAATAATATCTTTAAAGTGCCTGTGGTACCTAAGAAACCAGAACCAGAAAAGAAGGTGCCTCCTCCCGGTCTTAAGAAAGCAGTGACTCCTCCTGCCAAAGGTACATCATCCCTGACCGGATGTATTTGCTGCGGCCATGTTGAACTGTGGTCTTCACACAGGATGTTCAACATAAATGTTTCTGCTGTGTGATCTGTCACTGATGTTCATCACGTGTGACACTGTTGCATCCAAGTTGGTGTTGTGTCAGGTTTTCCCACATGTGTTGGAGTGTTGTATGTTGTATGTTGTTTCTGTCAGCATTTTTTTCTCAAAATAAAATAAAAATCTTTAAAAACCTACAGTGACTACAAAACCAATCTCCAAAGTACTCATTGCTTTACCTAAAAAGCAAGAGACTCCAACAGTGAAAAATAGAGCAGCTCTTTCTACTAGTCCCTTAATCTTAAACTACAAATGTCTTTATTCTCACATTAACTAATTCTGTGAAATGTCAGTGTGTCATCTTGTGTGTGTATTGTGATAACTACTCTTTTGTTTCAAAAATGGGAAGCATGGTCTTCATGTATTCTTCTTTGGTTCTTGGATTTTAAGTGTCTAAAATGATCAATATCTTTTAAGTTCCTGAGGTACCTAAGAAGGTGGAAGAAAGATTGATCATTCCTCCTAAAGAAGAAGAAGAAGTTCCACCAGTAGAAGGTAGATGACTTTCTACGAAAATAGCATGTCAGATCATCATTGTCTTACCAATGTCTACTATTTGAAGGACATAAATACCTATTTTACCCCCCAGGAAGTAAACATATGCAGACTCTTAAAAAAATTGTTTACCTAACAGAAACTGGGAAGGCAAACTAATACCATTAGAACCTCTTTTTTGCATGTTGTAGTCTGCTTATTGTTTGTTAATGTATATGTTTTATTTCAATGAAAAGTTTTGAATTGGCTGTGGGAAGTTTTTTATCAAATGATTTAATGGCAATGATGGAATTTTTGCCAATCAAGTTTGTTTAACTGAAATTCCCAGTTAGCCTGAGTGCAGAAAATCCGGTGCAGAAAATCTGACTTGTACAGTTAAGTGGCTGATGTCAAATAAGTCCACCTCCGTTAAAATAATAATTGTAATTTTAATTTCCCCAGTTCCAAATTCTGGGAATCACCTAATATATTTTGAAGACTCAGTAAACTTTTTGAAGGACTAGTGAGTTTTCATGAGCATTTAGTAGGACTAGTTCTATCATTTTAGTGTAAGGTTGAAAAGAATTGTAAAAATAATTTACAAAATGATAATCTTTTTAAGTGTATGAGGAACCTGAAGAACCTGTTCCTGAAGAGATCCCAGAAGAACCACCTAGCGTAGAGGAGGTTGAGGAGGAGGTGGCGCCACCTAGAGGTACAACCACTTTTGACAGTTGGACATTTGAAATACTGGTGTTCCAAATCTTTCCCAGAATTTGTCTAAACCTAACATTCTCCAATATGCTTTTCTATCATCATCTCAGTGACAACTGAAGAATAGTTATTCTTGTAACTGAAGCTTTGTATCTTTTTCTTTTTCCCTAACCTCTTTTATTTTATCCATAATACAACTAAGGATAAGAAATGACTTTTCTGGTACTGGTACTTTAATACTGTCTCAGAAATTGCAATCCTTAATTTTTTATTCAATACTAATGTGGGGGCCACAATCTATTTGTGTGGTAAAAGTGGCTCTTTTGAATAACTCTTAACCCTTTATTTCTAAAGACTGGCAATCTTTTGCATGAGTGATGTTATGTTTGCTTATAGAATTTCTAAGTAATACGCTTCACACTTCTGGAATCCCTGCCCCATATATAGAACTAATATTTAGGTTGCTAACGTCGTTTTAAAATAAAATTAAGGCTTCGTATTCTTCATTTTCTTGTATATGAGTGTTTTTCTGTTTATTGAATGTTGTTGTCTTTCAAAATGTGCTTAAAATATCTTTTAAGTGCCTGAGGTGGTTAAGAAAACAGTACCTGAAGTACCTACTCCTGTTCCTAAGAAAGCAGAAGCACCACCAGCTAAAGGTATAGCACATCCTGATTGATACCTTTAAATCCCCTTTCACTTTCTTTTTAAAATGCAAATGGGTCTTTTTTCACTGACTGCCTCCTTATAATAATTTAAACAGCAAACTGATTTATGACCAGTAAAAATATAACTCATCATTTATTCTTTTCTGGAATGTTAATGAATGACTGAGTGTGTATGTGTATAAATTATTCTAGAAGCTTCTTCTTTAAAATAACTAAGGATTTTAATCTGTACTTAGATCTATAACAATGATTCTCTCTTCTCCAACTTCTATTCCTAGATTTTATTTCAAAAGTAAAGTTTTGTTATATTTTACAATAATTTTACTATATTTACTCTTTTATAGAGAAAAAAATCTCATTTATCCTGGGATAATAACTATTCTAAAAGCCTTGTGTCCTTTTCATAATATTGAACCTAAGCACTCAAAGTTATTGTACAATTTCTATTTCTCATTGCTTCCTAATTCAATAATGTTTTCGATAGCATCCTCAGCAATTACAGCATATTGTACCTTTCATCAATTATAATAGTGCCCAGAAGAAAATGAGGCCTCTAACAGCACTTATGTACCCAGGATGGTAATCACTTTAAAAAAAAAAAGTTTATCAAATGAAAAATAGTAGCAGTTGGCAAAACAGTGGTAATCTTTTATTGAATAGAAAATAGTCCGGGTTCTTAGTGGACATGTCTTAGCTGCTCCAAGGTAGTCAGCACACATCGATAGTGTGAGAAACAGACCTTATTACCTGTAAAATAGGTGTCCAACAGTATAGAGTAGCTTCTTAGACACTCTGAGTATTGTTATGTTGATGTTGTTTTTGAGGTTTTATTTTTGTAAATTATTGAGCATTGTCAGTTAGCTAAAACACCTAATATCTTTAAAGTGCCAAAGAAAATTCCTGAGGAAAAGGTACCCGTTCCTGTCCAGAAAAAAGAGGCACCACCAACCAAAGGTACATCTTCTCTTTTAAGCCTAAATTTCTTTTATCTTTCTTTGTTAAAACTTTTATGTTTTATGTCCCGTTGACTTGTTTTTGATGTCTGATGTCTATGCAAGTGTACACTTGACAGTCCTAAATATTAAAACTGTGTCTTTAAAGTGCCTGAAGTACAAAAGAAAGTCCCAGAAAAGAAAGTCCCTGTTCCTAAAAAGGAAGCTGTTACCCCTGCTAAAGGTATTTTCGGAAAGATATTTGGTTTTCTTGTATTAGTGCATGCAAACCTTTATTACAATCCTGTTTCTTACATTTTAAAGTTACACTGTTATTTCTTCCGTGTTTTAAAAAAGTAAATCTCTTAAAGTAGATGCTCTTTCAGGGAGAACCGTTCTTGAAGAAAAAATATCAGTTGCTTACGAACGAGAGGAAGTAGTGAAACAAAGACTAGAATTTGAAGTAGCAGAAGCAGAAGTAGAAGTTTTTGAAGAAGACAAGTTCCATGAAGTTCAAGAATATTTTGAAGAAGAAGAATTTCACGACGTAGACGAATTCACCAAAGTAGAAGCGCGCAGATTTGAAGAACACAAAGCCGACGAAGTCCATAGGGTTGTAGGATTCTTAGAGGCTGAAGAAGTGGAAGTTTATGAAAAACCCAAAGCTCCACCTAAAGGTATAGGGAATTCTGCAGATGTTACTAATTATTATATATCTCGTTCTCACTGATATTCTTTTGAAACTGTTTTACATATTGGGTTTGGAATATTAGAAATCCCAATGAAATGCTTTAAGCACGAATTTAAACTGATCGGTGCAAAGATTGATACAGAGTACAGAAAGTGTAATTTTCACAGACAGGAGAATAGTATTTGGTATCTACATTTTTTGGAGGCTGTTGTATGAATTTGTAGACTCTTTAAAGTCTGATCATGATTGTTACAAGCATCAAAATAACTGACCAGTCTCTGTCTCATCTGTTGGGTGCAAAAGAAACTCCTCAGTTCATTGAGTATTTTTCTAAATTTTTTCCCCTGGTACTGGGAATCGAACTCAGGATGTTGCACTTGCCAGGCAAGTGTTGTGCTGCTGAGCGACATCTCCAGCCTTCATTGAGTAATTTTCATGTTCAGGCAAAACAGCCTCTGCCTTGTTAAAATTTCACATAACTCTTCATAAACTGATTATTAAAAGTATAATATTTTTATTGGAGAAATAAGGAAGTAAGTGAAGTGTTGGTAATGGAGCCTGCCTTCTAGTAAAGTTATAGGGCAAACAAAGTCTTTGCAATATTTTCTAGTACTACTCCAAATCTTGAACAAATTAATAATATATGTGTAATGTGAAGAAATGTGTGTGTCTTATGTAGTAAATGTAAAATATGGATAATTTTAGAAAAATCAAATCTTTTTCAGAAGTATGCATTGTATATATTAAAAAATATAAATAGATAAAGTATTGTGCAAGCTCTCATTGTACTAACTTTAGAAGCACTTCTTATTTTATGGGTTAATTCTAAATCAAAACACTAATATCTTTGAAGGGCCTGAAATATCTGAGAAAATCATCCCTCCAAAAAAACCACCCACTAAAGTTGTTCCTCGAAAAGAGCCAACTGATAAAGGTATTTTATTAGTGAAAAACTATTTACCTAATTTTATAAACAATAGCACTATGTTTGCTTTACAAGTTTGCATTCTAAGTGATAATTTTCTTCGGTGTTTTGTGTAACTGAAGTTTCTAAAACAAACTAATATCTTTAAAGCGGCTGAGGAGACAAAGGACAGTATTTAAAAAAAAAGATACACACTATTGTTATGCCTAAAACATAAATCTTGTGAGCCAAAGTATACTTGATGTTGTTTGACAATGTGTACACTAATGTGCTTATTCATAAATCATTTCCTTACTTATTATTAATGGTATTAACATTGACTGTAAATATATACTAAATATGTTTACCATCCCTGTGTTATTCATGTTTGTTAACATCTTTTACAATAGAAAGTTTTAAAAGCATCTTATAAATAATATAGACCCTGACCATGTAAGGAAGTTTAACTGAAGAGAAAATACCAACTATTCCTCCAAAACAACTCCAGATGAAAGCATATTGTTAGTTTTTCTTGTCATATTCTTACCATAACATGGGAAATTCCCCTGGATTTTTGTTGTCATGTTTGTCATCAAAGTCCAACACATTTTAAATGCTGTCATGTCTATGATAAAGTGATGTGTACATTTTATACTGTGACTATGTTCTGTGTTATGTATCTTTTATGTTCTGCTTGCTTAAAAATCTGTATAAATGCTTTAAAGTAAAAGAAATTATTACCACTATCTTTAAAGTACCTGAGGTGGCCAAGAAAATTGTGGTAGAAGAAAAAGTACGTGTTTCTGAAGAACGTAAAGTTCTACCAGCTAAAGGTACCCACTTTTACTGATTCACCACTAATATTAAACCCCTTTTTACTTACTTTCTACAGTGAAGAGAGAGGTCATTCTCTCCTCATTGCCACAAAATGACTGTGAATGACATAAATTTCTATTTATGAACTGTAACATAACCTTGCCTTTTATGGTGATCCTTTAGCACAAAAATATACCTCAAACTGGTTATTGTTTGAATTTTCCCTCTTCTCAAAGTAATTAGGCATTCCTCACCTCTCCATTTCTCTTCCAAAGATAATTCATTTTGGAAACACTTATCAAGTAGCTCTGGAAACAAATAAATATGTTCTAAATGACAATAGAAAATGATGCTATCTCTAAAAAGCAAAGTGGTCCTTGCTTTGACAAATCAAAAACTTGAGTTCCTGCTTAGCGCAAGCAACTTGGCAACTTGGTGAGACCCTGTCTCAAAAACAAAAACAAAAGCAAAAACAGAAACTTCATCCACAGTGCCATCCAGACAAATGCACTGGCTGTGTGTTGCCTTCAAGTTTTGGAATTTTTGATATTCTCCTTGTTAGAGGCCTCTTTTTGTCTTGTATTTCATACTCAAGTATGATATTCTTTAAATAAGAAAAAATAAATATCTTTAAAGCCCCTGAAGTACCCAAGAAAATTGTTCCAGAAGAAAAAGTTCGTGAAGCTCTTCCTAAAAAGCCAGAAGTCCTAGCAGCTAAAGGTATACATTAATTATTCTTACATTAATAACTCTTTGGTCGGTTTTGGATTGTGTGTGAACAAATGTGACACTAAGTGTTTGTATTTTGTTTCTTTATATTCTTAATTTTATATTAATATACTAATATCTTTAAAGTTCCTGAGGTACCTAAGAAAATTATTGAAGAAGAAAAGCCACCTATTATTCTTCCTGAAGACACAGAGATATATAGTAAGTGTAGAAAAACCGATGGTTCTCTTTGGTTTCATCTGTGTCCTTAAATTCATTGTGTTTGTCTGCATAGCTTTCAAAAGTAAATATGCCAATATTTTGTGAAAGCTTAGTATGCCAAAAATATTTGACTCCAATTAACTAACATAAATGGCCATTAGCCACAGACAAGATACAGTTCCTCAACAATTAAAAAAAAAAGTTATGTATTTATACTATTACCTGTTTTTTAGAAAGTTTGTTGTCCTACTGAATTTTTCTAACTGTTCTATATACAAACATCTTCTGATTTGAGGCAACTTATTCTCAGCCTATGAAGTAACTTACATTAATTTCATAATAATATGTAAATTGTATTTTTAAAAAATCAAAATGCTTTATCATTATTACTTTTTTACTCTTCTCAACAGTGAGTAGCATTTTGGCTGTGCTCCCCAAATGACCCTAAATTTACAAAAGCATTAGAAATGCACAATGTCGAGATTTTTCTTTTGCTTTCAGACAAAATTATAGTTAAATAACTTAAACAATAATCTAAATAATAAAGATTCTAAATAGAATACTATTCAACACTCTAGTAAAAATGCTAGTAGTCAAGATAGTCTTTTATTTAATCTAAAAAATTTCTGCTTAGAACTTACTGTATAGTCACCTGGTCATGTGAGGTTGGAATAAAAATATATGATCACTCTCTTCTTTGACTAATTTTTCTAAGCTTGAATTTGGTTATTGCTACTGGTCAGTTTTCCTTTCTCAAAACTGAAGAACGTCTTTACTGTCTTCATTTGCCTTTTCTGCTTCCAGTTCCTAAAAGGTTCTCCCATTCATATTGAACTGTGAAGTCATAATTCAGGAATAGCTTTAAAATATAGGTAACTGTTCCTGCTGAAAAGGAAAGAACTTACATGAATTTCCAGTAGGTCAGAAATAGAGAATTCTGAACATAAAATTCAACATATTTGCTGGTCTATGCACAAATCCATTAAAAATCAGAGCAGTGGTATAATTGTATTACTATCTTTCAGTAAGAAAAATGAAAGAACTGTAAGTCCCTGGCTAATGAATTCCTCAATTTTTATTATGATTCTAAGGGAAGACTAGAATCCTATATTATAAAACTGGGAATGAGACTTATTTCCCATCCAATGCTTCTTGTCACTAATTTGTGTCCATGTGCTACCATTAATTTGAATGATGAGTGTGTACTGTGTATTATGTTTTCCTTAATACTATTCTTCATTCAACTCGAAACACCTTTAATTATATAAATACTAATATCTTTCAAGTTTACGAAGCATCTGAAGAATCAGTCATAGAAGAAAAAGTACTTGTGACTCGTCCTCAAAAGACAAAAACCAAAGTAGTAAAAGGTATATATCACCAGTAATCCAGTCTGAATAAAATTTATCTTGGGATTCATTGTAGATGCTCAATATTTTAACTGTACTTGTATCTTTTAAGTGCCTGAGCCACCTAAGAAAGTTGTTCCAGAAGAAAAAATGTATGTGACTATTCCTAAAAAGAGAGAGACACCAGCAACTAAAGGTATATTCCAACTACATCGAACTCAGATGAATACCTTGGCTTTAAGATTTTAAAATTAAGTACTATGTAACGCACTGTTTCTATAGTCTCTAAGTGTAAACCTACTAATATCTTTAAAGAGCCAGATACAGCCAGAGAAGTGTTTCCAGAAGTGGAGTTAACCGAAGCTGTTCCTGAAAGTCCAGAATACTCCCCAGTTGAAGGTATAATTCTCTAGTTATAAAAATCTGAAGAAGGAAACCTGTCTTCTTTAGTCTGCAAAATATACATAGTGTTTTATGTACATTCTCATAACCTCCAATGCTAAAACACTAGTATCTTTAAAGCATCTGATAAAGATGCCCAAGGCAAGGAGCTGGCTATGACTTGCCTCACAAAAGCCGAGACCCAGTAAAATAATGTGCAAAGACAAATTCTTAAAACAAAAATCAAATTTCTAACTGAAAGATACAATATCTGTTGACGCATCTAACTTACTGTGTATGTCATGTCTTCGTCTTTGCCTTTTCTCAATGAAAAAATATATACTAATATCTTTAAAGAATTTGAAATCTTCGAGAACGTTGTTCAAGAGGAACGAATTATTATTACCAAAAGAAGAAAACCACCATCATCTACAGGTACAAGGCAGAAGAGAGTCTACTCTAATCTCATGTTTATAGTTGTGTTTAACATGTACGGAAATACTAACATCTTTGAAGCACCATTGTTTGCCAGTGAAATTATTTCAGAGAAATGCATCCCCCAAATCAAAAACTTGACCAAATAAACATATACATCCCAGTGAGCCTCTCAAGAGGAAATAGGAAAGAAATCTTTAACTCACATACACGAAAGATAGGTGAGCTATACAGTTTACTTATGAGGACTGCAGAGAAAACATGTAGGCATATTACAATGTATCCAAATTTGCCATAGATGTACTCTTCAATGAGAAATACCTATTCCTTTCCTTTGAAACAATAGTCAAAAGGGCTGAGGATCTAGCTCAGTGACCTAAGCACCTGCCTGGCAAGCGCAAGGTCATGAGTTCAAGACCCGGTGCTGGAAAAAAAAAAAGTAAAAATCATACCACCTAGGAAACATGAACAAGAAGCCATTTCTAATATTGAAACTGGACTGAATTGGCTCAACATGTGCCCCTTTAAAGGAGGAATTAGGGCCACCATATGGCAATAATTCAACCCTCCTTATGATGGAATTCCAAGTCAAAGTCATCTCTGTTTATCAGAATCAGAATTGCTTTCCTATTAGAATATACTTACTGTGAAAAACAGATATATATATATATATATGACTAATTTTCAATAAAACTTAAATATAATGTTACAATATTTTAGAAAAACATGACTTAAAGAAAATATGTAATTCAAGGTGAAGTTGCTCTACCTATAATGTCATCCCTCCACATCAGACATCTGAGAGCCTCCTAAAGCCAACATAAAATAATTTTAGTTAACCCTTGCCTAAACTCAGAAGACACTCATCTTCTTTCAGGATGTCTTAAGGTGAAGATGCAAAATAAGCCAAAGAATAAGTCATTTAGTTTGCAAAGTAATAGCTAACATTATGCAATTAATGATCATCTACTTTGTTTTTCTTTACTTTCCATGATTTAATTCTCTGTACACCTACCTTTCTAAGAAAAAGAAAAAATTACTAGTATTGTAGTGACTAGGAACACAACCCCTGATAACCAGGGGTTACACTACTGTCAGCAAACCAGATTCTGGGGGGCGGGAGTCCCCAATCTGGAGTGTTCCTGTATATGCAGTTATGACTGAAACACTTCCCTGCACCTCATAATTCCTAAGTACACTGCATCTTTGAGGTGATCTGTCCCTATAAAACAACAGCCATGGCTACTTCCTCTGAAATTGAAACACCTCTCCTAAAGGCATCATGCATGCTATTGTTCCTTCCTTCTTGCTTATTTAATAACATTTAACAAATGCCCATTAAGGGCACAATAGTTGGGAGCTGGGTGATAATTAAAGAAATGATATTTAATTCCTCTCGTCAAGATTTTGTGCCTCCTCCAACTCTTGACGGCAGCACCCTTTGTACCCATAGACACCACTTTGGTTTAGTTTCTGAAGTTAATGTCTCACTGATCCTTTTAACCTCTGAGTGTAACACTAATATCTTCAAAGCTCCAGAAGCCGTCAAAGAAACCGCTCCTGAAACCAAGGTAGTTGAGGAAGTTTCTGAAGAGCCAGAAGTGCCATCTATGAAAGGTACACGCTACCTCTGAACAGATGTGGAAGAAATTATACATCCTCTGCTCTTAGAACTACTTTTTTCTAACACTTTGTAATTCTTAAACATAACATACTAAACTCTTTAAAGGACCCAAAGCTCTACTATTAGTTCCTTCTAGGAGGAATTTATGACTTTTCCTGTCAAAACACAAATCCTCCTTAAAGTATCTGTGGAATAAACACAGTCTTCCTTCCATTTCCTTGGGAAATTGACTCTCTGGGCAGAAAACCAAACCAACAGATGTCTAAGTTTCTTACACAAAATGACATAGTATTTACATAAAAATAATGCGGCACTCTCACATACTTTAAAAACCATTTTTACTTACAATACTGAATGCGATGTCAATACTATGTAAATAATTGTTATACCATACTGTTTGGGTAATAATGACATGGAAGGAAAGTTTGTGTATGCTGAGTGCAACGATTTTCCCATCCACCGCTGGCTGAATGGGAAGGTGCGGAATCCCTGGATGTGGAGGGCTGACTGCACCTTACAATGAGGGTGCTGTGTGTCCCTCTTCTCAAGGATCCCATCAGCCCCTTTAATTTATCGGTGGAGCAAAAGCAGACAGGGGAAGAGAAGAAACTTCTAAAAAGCTGCATTTGCTCTCTGATTGTGGTTGCTGCTTTTGTTAACCATTTTAACTCTTAAATGTGAAATACTAATATCTTTCAAGTGCCGAAAGTTCCTCAAGAAGTTATTCCTGCAAAGAGAGCTCCTTCCAAAAAAAGAGAAGCTGCCTTCACTAAAGGTACAAGTTTCCAAGCCTCAAGAACTAGCTCTAGTAGTTTTGAAAATATTTTGCTGTTCCTAATGATCTTTACAATATTAAACATGAAAATACTAATTTCTTAAAGTGCCTGAAGCTACCCAAGAAATTGTCCCTGAACAGAAAGTGCTTGGGCTTCCTCAGAAAAGGCATGAAGCTCCTTCACGTGAAGGTATAACTTGCTGGAAGTTTCAAAGGGCGGGGAAATGCCTTTGTGTCTAAATGTGCTTCCTGTTTGAACCGATTCTTTTAACTCCTAAATGTAAAAATATTAATGTCTTGAAAGTGCCTGAGGCTCCCAGAGAAGTCACATACATAGAGACAGTACAAGTGCATCAGCCCCAAATGCCTGAAGCAGTACCTGCGGAAGGTACATTCTTAACAGTCCTTTCTGGGGAATAGGGAAGTGGGGAGACAGAGGAGATCACCTTTCTTGCCTTAAAAACTCTTGTGATGTGTAAATGTTGCCTATGTCTGTGTTGATTCCTTTGACTCAAAAGTAAATTTACTAATATCTTCAAAGTACTTGAAGCTCCAAGAGAAGTGGCCCCCCAAAAGAAAATAATAGACGTTCCTACCCCAAAACCAAAAGCACCACCTCTTACAGGTACTGATCACAGGTCAAAAGAAAAAAAACAGTCCTTTGTTTCAGTGTGTCTTGTGCTGTTCGTACTTTCTAAGTGTAAAAACTACTAATATCTTTTAAGAACCGGAAGTTCCTCAAGAAATTGTCCCAGAAAAGAAAGTGCCTGTGGTACCTCTTAAAAAGCC